>CAIGRQ010136914.1:0-10535 GCA_903798375.1 Fraxinus sp. D2006-0159
ATTTTCCAGAGTCAAAATTACTGTTCAAACGTTGACTAACGGTTTTATGAACGGAATGAAATGTTTTACTGTAATCCGCAACAAAAATGAAAGGTTTGGGACCGACGCTGCAATTACATATAAAGATTTGGGACTTCGATCGAAAAATTAAAGGTTTGAGACTGACGCTGCAATTACATATAAAGGTTTGGGACTTTGACCGCAAAAATTAAAGGTTTGGGTGTAATCTGCAACAAACTGAAAGGTTTGGGATCGGGACTGCAATTTTCCCTTTCTTTTTATTCTATTACTCTTTCTCCATCTTTTCACGCTAACTTCCATGCTACTTTCCTCCATTCTCCATGCATCCGTCTTCCCCCTTCTTCTCTTAATTTTCTCTCTCTACAGTCGACAAAAACCCTCAGTGAATTCATTTGAAGCTACCTTTTTCGCCCTTTTTCTAAAAATCGAACTGCAACTTCATTTTTTGCTTCTCTAATATGGATTTCTCTGTATGGGTGAGTAATTTCACTTCCATTATAACAGAGGGTATGTATTCCATCTAATTTCTTGGCATTAACGTCGTGTCGTGGTGATGTTGCAGTCCCTCGATTCGTCGAATATGGTTCAAGTGTCCAGTCTTGAAAGCTTCTAACTCGCGATGGTTTATGGTTGTGACAACGAATTTCTTCTTTCGTTTTGTGGCATACATCCTTGTGAGCTTTAGATTTTTATATATTTTTTTCAATCCTTACCGATAGTGTGATAATTGAGTGATCCATGCTCTCTCTCTGGATAATTTTATATTGCAAAGTTTTTGTTGATCTGTAATGGAGACCTCTGGAACCTCCCAAGGTATTTTTAGATCTGACGTTGTGTTTGTTTTTTTAAAAAAAAAATCTTTTTCTGGATTTTTGTCGATTTGGTGAGAAAATTGAACTTTCTTGGACCAGGCATGAAATCATTTCTTATTCTTGTGTGTTTAATAGCGTATTTTGGAGGGTTAAAAAGAATTATTATTTTTTAATCGGGTGAACTTTCTTATATATCTGAATTGATCTGATTGTGAATCTATGATCAACATATCTAGCTTTAGTAGAAAATAATCAGTTTGAGAAATTCTTTGATAAATAAATCATTTATAAATTTTCAAATTCAAGCTAAAGATATATGTTNTCTGAATTGATCTGATTGTGAATCTATGATCAACATATCTAGCTTTAGTAGAAAATAATCAGTTTGAGAAATTCTTTGATAAATAAATCATTTATAAATTTTCAAATTCAAGCTAAAGATATATGTTAATTCTTCTGTGTTATTACAAATTAGGAATTTTCGGAAGAAAACATTATTTTCTTGGTAAAAGAAATTTCGTCAACAATAATTTTTGGCTTCTTGACGTTTGACTTCGTGTATTAGTATTATTTTGGTGATGTCAAGATTAAGCATTGTTATATTATAGAGATACTTCATTCTCTTACTATGATTTTTGTTCCACGATGATGATTAACACTTACCCACTAGATCGGAATTTGGTGTTCGATTACTTTGCCATTTCTCCGTTCTATGACTACACGTGCAACAATGAGCAAATCCAACTATGCTCCATCCACCCCCTGACTACTCTCAACTCTTTTAAGTAGATAATATATATGTATAAATTCATGCTTACATAGCCGAATGGTTGTGTATTTATATATATTGTGTTTCTCCTAATTTGGATGTCATAATTTGCCCTTTTCCGCTTAAGCCTCCATTTGTCTGGCATTTTAAGTAAAAATATGACCGTTGGGGAGGGGTCTCAGCCACATTTTTTGACCAAACTCTCTCAAGGTGGGACCCATAAATTTGAAAAAACAGGGTCCAAAAATGAATTTTAATACTAAACTAATGTGGAACAAATAGGGGTTAAATGATTGTCTTCCGTAGCTAAATTATAGTTTTACTTAATTGGTAAATTTGAATCATACTACATGGTTCAATTCGAAGCTAAAATGATTGAGGGGGAAATAAATTAAGAATTTTGAAGTGGAGGAATTGATTTTTATGATATATTTAAATTGTTTTAATTTATTAATTATAGAGTTTTAAATTTTTGAAATTTACACTGCGGAAAAACATTAAAGAGCCGTTTGGGAGAGTTTAAAATTCAATTAAAATTGAAAATATAGCCGTTATTGGTCACATCTAATAAAAGTCAACAATGACGAGTAGTTTTTCAATTTTAATCCAATTTTAATCTCTACCAAACACACTCTAAGCCTATGGACAAAGCTCCACTTTTTGTATGTTACTATTAGTCTTCTTTCCAATTCATTTCTGCATAAACTTGCACAGTTTTTTATGTGAGACATCTACAGGATGATAATGAGCACTTAGCTTCTGCTTCCAAAGCCTCGCATGTGCTTTCTGTTTTTACGGATCATTGAAGTGTTTTTTTTGCTTAACATGGAACTGAATGATAAACTGATTGTTCGGAATATTCCACCAGAACTTGGGAAGCTCGCAGAATTATTTGACTCGTATGTCATTCTCTCATGACTGACTGGTATGTGTTTTGCACATTCTTGGTTGTTGACTGCCAGGGAATCTTATTTTACATGGTTGCAGCCATTTATTTGTGATTGCATCAATGCGGTTTTGATGTCAAGCAGCAATCTTGTTTAAAATATATAGTTATGTCTCTCTCTCTCTCCCTTTGTCCTGTTCAATGGTGTAAACTCCGTACTAGCTTGATGATGTTACTATACTGCAATTACCTGTTAATATTATTGTGTACTCTTATAATCTGGAGGCTGGAGCAAGAATGTTGTGAAATAGTTACATATAAAATTTGGTTTCATGTAATGCTTTGACAACTTTTGAAACAACTTTTTTCTCTTTTTCTCCATTTACCAATCATAAACACAAAATAAAACAATCAAATGCCATAAAAAGTAGAAGAAGATTGGAAGAACAAACAAATGCATACATATTCTCTGCTTGCTTATACATATTTTTATCTCGAATTTCATGAATTTTTTTATTTATTTTTTTGCAAATTACCCTCTAGATGTCAGAGCAATTTAACCAAGAGCTGGAGAAATTCCTTCTGGGCTCTTCAATGCTATGTTTGAGTTTTCTGGTAGTTGGCAAAAAGATGCAGCGTACACAAAAACATTTGCTTTTAATGGAATGTTCATAACGCTCTACACATTTGTACTTGAAAAATCTTAGATGGTGCTGACTGATCACATAAAAAAAGAAGTCTCATCATCGTGGAAGCCCGCGGCATTGGCAAGGTATAAGCGTAATGGAGACACTACTATTATTCTGATTGCAAGCTATTTTTAATGTTCTATTGGTGTTTCGAAAAGCTGAAACCTGTTTTGCTTCTTATTCCTTGTTTACAGAAGGGGTAGATTAGTTTTGTGTGCGTTTGAAAATACTTTGCGCACCCTTATGTCTAGAGCTCCTGCTAATTGTCAGTGGTAGTGTGATGTTTCTGCTAATCTTGCTTTTTCTGTTTTTATGGAGTTGGTAGTATGGCTGGGCCATTGCGGACTTATGTGTGAAGAAAAGGGAAGGTGATAGAATACTAAGAAAGCTTGAACACCTTTGTAATGGCTTGCTCAATCCGTGTACCTTTCTTTGAAAGTATATCTTCTGAGCTAAGGAGGACAAGGTCCACTAACTAAATTCAAGCCTCCAGCTGCTGTCATAAATCCTTCAAATATGCTACATATAATTCTAATTATTACTGCATTTTCAAAATTTATGTCGACATGAAAAACTATTTCCTTCTACTCTTTACGTTGTTAATCATCTAAAATTCTATATGAGAATATATTATTTACCAAGAAGTCTTATAAATTTTGAGCTAAAAGTGGTTGAGTTCTAGTATTAAATATAATTGGATGGATCATGATACTTGCTCCCTTTGTGTTATATTTTAAAATGTATTGTTTTTCCAAGATTCCGCCTTTGTTCTTAGTTCATATTTTTCTTTCAAGTTCATTGAAAAGTTTGGCACGCATATTATTGTTGGTATAAAGATGGGTGGGAAGGATGTAATATTTATGAAACAACAGCACCCTTCTTCACTTCAACCGGCTGATGTGTTGAAAAGATTGAAAATGATGGCTGATAAAAGGTTTCTATATGCAAATGAACAATATGGAATGGATACAGAACAAGTATACCAGACTGAGAAGGTTTGAAATTATTTTCTCTGTATTCAATTCATGCCAAGGTACAACTTTGAAAACATAGAAGCTGGTTTTATGTTTTCTCATCTGTACATCTGTTAGTACTCAAATTTTCTTTAGGCGGCAGTTGATGCAAAGAACATAAATTATGTATCTTATCTCGAAAGAAGTGGATATCAGCAAGAACTATTTTTCTTGATAGAATTTGATGCAACAATTGAAGTTTGTCACTTTTTTTCTCCCATTTCCAATGATTTGCCTGCTTGGAAGGTAAAATTTGTATGATCACAATGGGTCGTTAGGTCGGAATTTACTTACTAGACAACTACTTGACTGTCATGTATTGCATATTCTGGCTGATTAGGCTGAGGTTTGCTGCTACTGGCACGTCAAGTTGTTACTCACATAAAGACGTATGTCTTTCATATTTTACAAATTGGATTAATGTTACTTGCTGGGCTCAGGAGTCCGAGGATCTATTTTCATTCAGTTAATTGGTTTGTTAAATAACAGGATATTATTAGCATTTGCAAAAGGAGAGGTGGAAGCAATAGTAGATCTTTGGCCCATTTTATTATAACTAAACTTTATATGTTCTAAAATATATTGTCGTTACAACAAAATCTCTTACAAAATTATAATAGTTATCGTGCAACACACTATCCACCACTAGTTATAATAAAATGGCTATTGAACAAATTTTTAATATTTTGTAAATGACTACATAAAAGTGTATATATTTTTTTTAACATTGATTACTTAATTTGTTAGCAAAGAGAAAGTTAATTGAAAATCCCATTCGACAAAATAAGCGACTTAATTTCAAAATAACAAAATATACACTTTTACCCACATTTTTTGTAGAGAATAATGAATAACACTATATAATGCTTAAAAATATAAGTTAAAATATAATATTGGATAAAATATATAATGTCCACCGTTGATTTGACAATGTATGTCAACGTTTTTTTTCTCTACTTTATTTTTCATTGCTCATGTCCGTAAAGCTACTTTGCCAGAACGATTTGATAGAAAATTTGATTGTAATTATTATCTTTTGTTGGGATTCCAATTTATCTAGCTACTTGTTTGCCTTTTATTATAATATCTTTATAATTTAAATGTCAAAATTAAATTTTAATTTTAACTATACGTTTCGTATAGAAATTATCTCCTACTCATGGTGGATAAAAATAAAATATGTACGCCGCTGATATGGTGCAAGCCTACAATTTTTTACAATTCAACATTGAATCATTAAAAATTTTAAATACACGTCAGTGATGGGCAAGATAACTCATACCCACCATGAATATGAGATCATTTCTGTAACTTTGATTACTTAATTTGTTAGCAAAGAGAAAGTTCATTGAAAATCCCATTCGACAAAAATGCAACTTAATTTGAAAAAAACAAAATATACACTTGAACCACATTTTTAGCAGACAATAATGAATAACACTATATAATACTTAAAAATAGTTAAAATATAATATTAGATAAATGATTTAATGTCCATCGTTGATGTGACAATGATATTACTTGTTGAGCTCAAGAGTTCGAGGATCTATTTTTATTTAGGTAATTGGTTTGTTAAATAACAAGATATTGTTAGCATTTGCAAAAGGAGAGGTGGGAGCGATAGTAGAACTTTGTTCCATATGATAAATACCGTTGGTCACATTATTGACATTATATAATTAAACTTCATATGTTCTAAAATATATTACCGTTACAACGAATTCTCTTACAGAATTATAGCAGTCATTGTGCAACACACAATCCACTGCTAGTTATAATAAAATGGATATTGAACAAATTTTAAATATTTTTGTAAATGACTACATAAAAGTGGACATCTTTTCCAATTTCCTTCATATTGAGCCCTTGTTTGGATTCCATTATTTCAATATATAATGAAAGAAATAATATTTTTTCAGAAAATGTGTGGTTAAAAAGAAAGAAATTTTTTACGTTTATGTGTAATATTATTTTGCCCTTGTTTGATACACATTATTTCAAAATATATTCTTTTAAAATTCATTTTCAACCACACATTATTCAATAAAATAATATTTTTCATCACATCAATAAATTTTCCTTACTTTCTAACCACATATTTTTCATCATATCACTATTAAAAATACATTATTTTCTCAATAAAATTCATTAAATACACCCTCTATTGAAAAATGTGTGTTTGATAACAAGGGAGAGGAAATAAATTTTAATTTAATGAATGCCAAATGGACTGAATTATTTCCGACAGAATATAAAATCACATAAAAGTACTAGCAAAGGACAAGAAACATAAATTTCACCAACATTATGAATTTGATAAAGAATTTATCTAGATGCACATAAAGAAAAAAATAGTACAACTGCAGAAAGTTGGTTTCATTGAAAATTACAAGAGGGAAAAAAATCTTAAAAAGAACCAAGAAAAATAGAAAAAAAGAAAAAGAAAGAAACGGTTTAGGTTTATTCTCATTACAGTGTCTCAATCAATCCAGTTGTAAAGTTTGATTTCTATACGCGGCTTATCAACTACTCTTAGATAATACGAATTATCATATGTTTTGAGTCTATGCATAACTATTCGTGGACTTTTCTAATCATCACTTAGATGGGAGGCTAATTGTGAAGAAACTATAGAAGTCGAACGTTGGTAACACTACAAGTGGGTGCACCTCGCTTTTAGAACAATGAGTCGGAAGATTTACCTAAATTTGTCCACGGTACCTTATTAATAGAGATATGTACGATACTTGTGTACCTATGTTCATGCATGAGACAACTTAATATACAGCAATTTAAGTGATGTCAAGAGTTGTTAGTATTTCGAACAAAGTCATACATATAGAAATTGGTTTTCACATGAATTTTACACACACTCACATGGGTGGGCCACACGCGGAACTAGTTATGTCAACAAGTCGAGCAGAGCTCGAGCTGGAAAAAAAAAAGCTCGGGCTCGGCTTGAGCTTTTTTGGGCCCTAGTCGAGTCGAGCTCAATAAAAAAAAATGAGGCTCGGTCCGAGCTTTCTGCTCGAGCCTTAGCGGGTTGAGCCGAGCCTGGGTTGAACCGGCTCGGGTTTTTTTAATTTTGTAATGTCAAATTTATATTTTTTTACTTAAAAAATTTAAAATTTGTACGGTTTATACATACTAAAAATTAAATAAAAAAAAACTCGGGCTCGACTCAAGCTTTTTTTGCCGAGTTTTTTTGGGCCCGAGTAAAGTCCGACAAAAAAAATGAGGCTGGCCCAAGTCGGCTCGTTGTAATCGAGCCCGAGCAGGGCCCGTCTCGAGCTTTTTTCGAGTCGAGCCTGAGCCGTCTAGTCGATGAGCTTTTTTGTCATCCTTAAGCGGAATGTTCATGCATGAGACAACTTAATATACATCAATTTAAGTAATGTCATGAGTTGTTAGTATTTCGAACAAAGTCATACGTGCAAAAATTGGTTTCGTAGACATTTTCCACTCACATGGGTGGGCCCCATGAGGGACTCGTGGTAATAAAAAATTGCCAAAAAAAAATCCCACCTTCCCTCATTGTGAGGTATCGATGGGATTCCGTGTACTCACACCACAACTCTAGGATTTCATGTGATTTTGGCAAATATGGTACACATTAAGTGCCTCTCCATCTATCTTGTCTACTTTTAAATGGCAAAATAATTTGTTTTGCGCACTACTTTATGCATGGCTTATAGCCACTTATTTTGCACTGCTCAAGTCCGTACAGCTACTTTGTTGATTGTAATTATTATCTTTTGTTGGGATGCCAATTTCTCTATCTACTTGTTTGCCTTCTATTATAATATTTTTATAATTTAAATGTCAAAATTAAATTTTAATTTTAACTATACGTTTCGTATAAAAATGATCTCCTACCCATGATGAGTAAAATAAAATATTCCCTATGGTGCAAGCCTACAATTTTCGACAATGCCGTTGACGTCTATGTTCAAATTTTCAAATGTACGACGTGTCTATATGTCAAACTTTTATTAGTTAGTGACATCCCCTTCTACACACTTCTAGGAGTATGTATACACATTTCAGTCCATACAACTAATCAACAATCATTTAGAAATTGTTCTAAATTAATAGATTTACGTACCACGTGGTCTATTTTGCAAAAAAAATCAAGCTTTGTGGCCTGACTCGATTTGCCCTACCATCCATTGATATTCGAGAAGTACAAGTGTATAGGTTTTAAAACTTAAATAAATATTTTTTTTTCTTATTTTTAATAAACAAAATTGTTCAGCATCCATATCAAAATAGTTAGAAGTCGTGCTATCGTTTGTTTGAGAAAATTGTACAATTTTTTTTATTTATTCATCGTTGAATGTTGACCTAAATCAAATAAAATAGTTTTGACTTCATTTTTATAAAATTTGTTTCAAAATTAGACCATATTTGACACACATTTTTTAAAATTCATTTTCAATTATACTTTCTTTGATAAAATAATATTTTTCATCACATCAATAATTTTTCATTACTTTTTAATCATATATTTCTCATTATATCGCTATTTAAAATACATTCATTTCTCAATAATATCTATTAAACACACCGTAATAGTTTTCTTCTACAACTCTAAATTTTATAATATGACTATGTACATCTATAATATATTAGTGTGTTTGAGCCACATTATTTTGTAAAGACATATTTTGGAATAGTAGATTGATGGAGAATGTGTGGTTAAAAAAAGGAAAAGTTATTGAAATAATGAAAATATTATTTTATTGAAAATGTGTGGTTGAAAATGAGTAAAAGAATGAAAATGAAAATTTTAATGTGTACCAAACATGGGCTAAATATCATATTAATTGATAATCATTTTTTAGACGATTTTAACATTACTACAATTCAATTATTTTAATAATATCTTACTTTTCATTTTTCAACATATAATAAATATTACAAAATTCTTATTGCGTATGAATTTCATGTCATTAATTCTCAATTAATTAATATTCACATTAATCTAAACTTAATGAATCTTGATCGACATCAATATAGAGTTATTATAAATAAATTTATTTCTCTTAATGTATCTAGAAATTTTAATGGATTTTAAATTCATATGTTAACAATTACTTTTTATGTACCGAATTTAGTATAAAAAGGTCGATTATTTGTAGTATTTCATCATCACAAAAAAATTGAATCATAAAAGATGAGTTTTGATAGTATAATTTTCTTTTATTAAATATCAATCCTAAATCTTATTTTCTTCAATTCGTTTAAGATTCATCAAATCCTCCCAATAAATCGGAATCAAGTATTATTTTAATAGCATTTATAAAGTATTTAAAAAAACACGTATAATGAATGTTCAACTTTGACTAGTATGAAACTAAATAGTGTAATTTTAATTCTTGGGCTGAGGTGTCATCATAATCTTTAAATCTCAATTAGTTTTACCATTCTATTGACTAAAGGAAAAGAGAGAGCATACAACTTAGGATCATATAATAATACAAGGTGGATAGGTTTCGTTGGGAGGCCGCCGTCAACCCCGTTTAGTAAAGTTTAAAATTTTAATTTTAATTTAAGTTAAAGTCTACAATTAATTTCAATCATACATTTCATGAAATTCACGACTTTTAAACCATACATTTCATCATTTTTTATTTTTTATTTTTATCAAAATTTACTAAAAATTTAATTTTAATCCGTGATAGGTAACTATTAGAAGTTAGTGAAGGCGCATTTAACGTCATTTTTACAAAATAATTTTTGAAATTTAGTAATTGTTTGACACTAATTATCTCCTACAACTCTAATTTTTTTTATTTTTTTTTTTATAATATGACAACGTACGTGTCAATTTAGTTGTATAATTTTAATTCTTGAACTGACGTGTCATCAAATTAAATCTCTAGTCAAGCTTTCATATTCTTCTCAATTAATTTTACCATCAACTTTATTGACAGAAGCATGTTGTTTTCAATATGTTTTTGGCTGCACCGAAAGTGCCCAAAGTATAAAGTGAAAAAAACCAACAATTATGGGAATTAAAAAATGTTGTACGTTTTATAATATTCTAGTAAATCTAGTTGGAGGCTATTATGTTTACATTATTGGACTTGTTCAGTAGAGATTAAAATTAAATTAAAATTAAAAAAATAATCGTTAATGTTGACTTTTATTAGACGAGTGAAACCCAATAACAATTATATTTTCAATTTTAATTGAATTTTGAATTGTACCAAACAAACTCATTATAATATATTTTTGACTAATTTCATCTTATTTTAGTCTTAAAACTTATTTTTGACTAAAACGTAAAAAGTATATACATATGAAGATATATTTCAATACAACCCAAAATACTTAAAAAAA
>CAIGRQ010136961.1:9237-20171 GCA_903798375.1 Fraxinus sp. D2006-0159
TCAGCAAATCCAACTCTCAGTTTGCCACCGTCGAAGACAGTGTGGTATCGACCCATGAAAACATCTCCCAAGATCCTGCACATCACATTGATGCATTAAAACATTTGCCACCAACATGTAATACAACCGGAAACTAAATTGCATAATCCATTATCTTGAGAAAGAATTACCAAAGAGGTCCATGAGGAGGGGGGATGTCCAAAGCAGTGAAACCAGAAATGCATTGTGCAGCAGAACCCTCACCAACCTTAAGTATGTACTGCTCAACACCATATAGGATAACAATGTTAGTACAAGAGTAAACAGAAATAACCAGCTACAAGGAAGCAAGATTAAAACCAACTAGTGCATTACAAAAAATAGTTCAGCCCAATGCCAATTTACAAATTACCAGAGATACTGCTAGTTACTATGGTGAATCTTTGATAGAAAAGTTGAAAAAATAGCTGTATCAAAAGAAAAAAATAGTCCATAGCAGGAAGTATGTCTAATAAAATTAAATAGTATTTTACTCTCTTACGGGACCGGGGTGGGGGGGGGGTGGGGGGGGGGAATGTATTCTACGCATTTATGCTACACTAGTTAAACTGACCCGTTGGACCATTCCTTACTACAAGGTGCATCAATGCCATGTCAAAATTTCGGATGGAAAGATTATGTGAAAATTTTAATGAACAGCTAGTATTTGAACCAAACCTCTTGCGGAGAGAGGTCAAAAACTTTTCCACCAATAGTGAAGGAAACACTAGGCATGGAAGAAAGGCTTCCACATTCAACAGCTGATTCTCCCATTGGATTGGGCAGCCGCTCGCAAAGCTGCAATTTTGTCCATGACAAGCATCAAAGTGAGACAGAAGTGAAGAACTAAGAGAGAGCAACTGACGGAACTTACCTCATTTACATAGCTCAAAATGTGATCTTGTGTTTGGTTCTGCCTCAGTTGATAAACGTAGGTTTGTTGACGGTAAACACAAGCTGAGCACGTACCATCACGTAGCCCTGATCTACCTTCTTTCTCATCCACAACACTCTCAATTCCCATGCTGTACAGATATATCAAGAATGAAAGTCAAGACAGGTGCCCAAAAAAGGACAAACCATTCATTCAAAATTATGAATTTGAATAAATGCCCAAAGTGACAGCTGGGAGCTCTTGAATGCCCGGGGGGGGGGGGGGGGGGGGGGGAGGGGGGGGGGGGGGGGGGGGGGGGGGGGGGGGGGGGGGGGGGGGGGGGGGGGGGGGGGGGGGGGGGGGGGGGGGGGGGGGGGGGGGGGGGGGGGGGTGGAAGTAAAGGGTGTGGGTGTAAGGGGTGGGGATGGGGATGGGGACTACTAACCTAACACCATGAGCTCCATCAAAGGTGCATAACCCAATTTGGGAGCAGATCTTCTGGGGTCGTGCCTTTTGACATATTGATTGAAACGAAAATCAAGCAAAATAGACAGGTTAAAATACACCACGTGCATCTTATGAAAATTGCAACTAAAGCAAAGATATATAGTCACAACCTCTGCCAAAAGAAGATCCATAATTGTCTGCCCATATTGTTCAACCACAGCCTTGCATTCCTGGCTGACGACTCCTGTGGCTCCAATAGCATGGTTAATCATGGTGACAATAGTCTACAAAATACAAGAGATAAATAGATAAGTATTAGCCGAGCATATAATGGCACACCAACTTGTTATCCCTTCACACACATTCTATTATTCCCACAAACGTACCGTGGGACCTGCTAAGAGAGAAGTTCCAGAGTCTGCAATTGCTGAACATCCGCCACCACAGTAACCTAAAAAACAGAGTAAAAAATATTTAGGGGGAATGGGGGAGTAAGAATTATCCAATTAGAATGACAAAAAAGCTTTTCATGTGGCAATTATGGAAATTGTTTACAACAGTACAAGTTGAAGGCTTCGAAGAGTGCATACCAGTCGGTTTTTCGTCGATGAGGACATCACCCATATCAAACTGAGAATATAATAATGAGAGCTAGTTAATGACTGGAAACAATCAAACATCCATTTCGCACACAAAACGATATTTAAACCAACCAACCTGCCAGTACCCTTTCCGCGTCACAGGAACATATGTATGTTTGCCTTTGTAATGATTTGGGTCAACTCCACCAAAGATTATTTCTCCTCCCACTTCTTCCTCCACATTTCGATTGAGCCAAAATGAAAACACAGGCTCCTTTATAAGACCTTGTTTGACCATGTTGTACCTTAACACAAGCAAGAAGATACGCAGAATTTGGCTTTAAAAAAATTGCAATAGAAAAATGATGTCCACAAGTTTCGAGTCAGAGACCACATAAAATCCGCACTTACACAAGGAATTCAAATATAGTGGACAATTAAAACACAATCCCCAAAATAATCTGAAAGAAAAAACAATAGTTGAACTTATACCACACTGGAGTAGCATTTCCAACTGAGATTTCTTGGAATCCAAGTCCCAATATGCCATCAAACTTGGCAACCAAAAATGTAACGCTAGGCTCTCTTGTCGCCTCAATAAATTCCTGAGAAGTCAACAATGTGCATTAGGCCATTTCACCTATTGACCCATACCTCACATTAACCAACAAAAAAGGTCATAAACCTGATTCTTGACGACAAGGTCACCAACTTTGACGTTATCCTGGCTGAAGAATCCAGAAATAGCTCCAGTACCATAGTGTATAGCAGCAGATTTCCCTGTATGATCATATAGCCCATAGAAAGGTTATAATACTGAGGAGTTATCTAAATCAATGAAATCAGTTTAAACGCCATGGTGAATAGCACTATATACTCATATGCCAGTAAACAAAAAGAGCATCATATGAGAACACATGCTGGGCACATCAGTAAATATATCACGCAGCAAACAACTCCACTCTCTAATCTCATCTCAGGAAAATTAATGGCATGTATAGATTCAAAAACTTCAAATATAAATATATTAACATATTGAATAACTTTCATTTCATGAAGCTAGAAATAATGAGACTTCAAAACTCGGCAAACGAAAAACAGAACAACTACATGTATACAAGTTAAAAAAATAACAAAACGAACCATTCTTTTTATAAGTACTTGATTTGCTTGACTTGTATTTGGAATGGAAGAAACATGGAACCTGCACCAAGATGCATGAGTTTTAAAATTTCATAGTCCCATCAAATTGACAAACATGAAATAGGTCGATTCAATTTAGTTTGAAAGAGAGCACATATCTCAACAGTCAACTCACAGAGAAATAGCACTTTGAAGATGGCACCCACAAATTAGAGCTGCCCGTGTCAAAAATCACAGTAAATTTCTGATGGGGAGTGCCAACACCAATCTCCCCAAAGTACTGAGCGTCCATGTAGTTCTTTAATGCTACAATGTCAGCATCTGCAGAATCCCCAAGTTTACCTCGGAGATTATACTTCCTGATTGAAGCTCTCAGGGCCTCTCCTTCTTTGGACTCAAGCCGGGCAGCAAGCCGGTTGTTTTGATCAAACTTCATCTTTTTTAGCCCAATTCTCACCAACCCATCATTCGAAGCAGAAAAGGCAAGAGAAAAAAGCATGGTTGAAAGAACCAGAGTGATAGCAACAGCTCTCATTTTGATTCCCATTTTGACCTATAATATCATATCAACATTGAAGTCTGTAAGTTGTCAATAATCAGTTTCGAATGAAAGCATCCACGTGAATTTTGAGATAACACTCAGCTTGTGTTTGACATCCGTTTTGGGAAAAAAATGAATTTTGGAATAGTTATTGATGGAAGAATGCGTGGTTGAAAAGTTTTAGATTTGTGTGTAATATTATTTTATGGAGAGAATGTGTGGTGGAAAGGAAGAAAGAGAAGAAAAAAAAAAAGAATTGAGAATAGGTGTCAAACTGGCCTTAGAAACTTAAATGAAGCAAGAGCATTATTATTCAACAAAAAATTAAAAGGTAGAAAATATCATCTCTCCCTCCCCCAATATTCTAACTTCGATATAGACTCACAGCTCTGATAATTCTTGGTTACTCTTTTGTTTCTCAAGGTAGTAATTAGCAATTTTTTTTTTCTTTTCTCGACCTTTATCTGAAAATTGACTAGTGATGCAAAAATCACAAAACTGAAGAAATTTACGTTTTGCTTGTCCAAAAAGCATCTTCTCATTTTTCAATCCCATGATACTATGCTTTTGAACGAGGAAAGAACCTAAATTCGAATTTTGCCACCACCAATATATAAATCGGATATAACGTCTCGTGGGCGAATATATCTCAAATGATAAATAAAAGAACATTAAATTAACTATTTCTTAATCAACAAGCCATGGATTGAAAAATATAATATAAAGAAATGTATTTCTTGCTTTATCTGATATTTCCAACCTATTAACTTTGCTTCTGGTGTATCCGACCAAATTACAGAAAAATACCGTTCCCTCACCTTCCATACAACGTCAAAATCATTTTCCCATCTAAGATTTCTCCTTTTTATTTTCCTCGACAACATGCAACAAATTCTAAAACCCGAAAGACAAAAATAATGAAAAGCAAACAGAAAAACGAAAGAACAAAATTTCTAATCGAAAAAAAAATCCAGAGCTTTCGCATATGTGAAAAAATAGAGAATTCACAATGTTCAGTAAAAAAATTAAAATTTAAACCCAAAACCTCCAACTTTTCATCCTAAAAATTATAAAGAAAAAAAAAATACAGTGCTATATGAATCGTCGAACAAAAATTAACATAAAATTCTCCGGAAGAAAATAACTATGATCAGAAAATCACTCACCGAAATTTTGACGGAAGGAAAGCGAAAATATCGAACGTAGAATAATAATAATAAAAGAGGGTGTGTGAATATGGGAGTGTATATATAACGGAGGCCAGAGATCACAGGAAAATCTGAACCGTTGGATTCGATCAAAGGATCGAGATTTGGGCCAACTGATTTCGCTTTCACAAGATGCTCGTGTTAAGGACGCGAAGCAAAGAACTTCTCGGAGGGTGACATGTTGCGTCTTTGGGCATGAGACTATGATGGAGGTTTTGATATGGGCCGTTGGTGATTCCATCTAACGGTGGAAAGAGGTTTTGAAGGCTATGAGTGAAGGAACATCGATCAAGTCGGTGATAAGGATGGAATAACGTGACAGAAAACGACGTCGCAGCAATTGGTCTAGTGGAGTAAACGGATTAATTACGTGTCAGCAAAGCACGAGGGTAGCTTAAAACGTGACATCTGCCTTTCTGCCTCTTTAATCGAGGCTTTAGCTTTTTTGAATAGTTATTTTTAGAACATGTTTGATAACAATTAAAATTGAAAATATAATTATTATTAGGTCTCGCTCGTCTCATAAAAATCAATAATAATGACTAATTTTTCAATTTTAATCCGATTTTAATCTCTACCAAACAGGCTCTTAGAGTGTGTTTGGTGCATATTAAAATGAGAGAATGCATTTTTTTGAAGTGATGTGATGAGGAATATGTGGTTGAAAAATAAGAAAAAATTATTAATGTGATATGAAATATTATTTTATTGAAGAATGTGTGGTTGAAAATGAGTAGAAGAATGAGAATGAAAAAAATAATATAGGTCAAACAAGGGCTTAGTGTGTATTTGAGTCACATTATTTTAGAAAAATGTATTCTGAAATAGTAGATTGTTGGAGAATAAGTGTTTGAAAAAGAAGAAAAAGTTATTGACGTAATGAAAAATATTACTTTATTGAAAATGGCTAGAAAAATGATAATGAAAATTTTAATTTGACTCAAACTGATGCTTAATATAACACACACACACACACACACACACATATATATCCTACTTATTTAAAATTAGATTTTTAATAGAATTTGATAAAATTTTATGAAATATATGGTTGAAAAATTGTGAATTTCAACAATACATTTCATCAATTTTTATCGAATCAAAATCTAATAAAAATTTGATTTTAATTATCACCAAACAAGAAACGAAAGGATTTATCTGATTATTTTTTCCCTAGGCAATATTTGTCTCTTTCTCTACTTATTTTTTCGGTATAGATGTCATCTTTGTTGCTTCAAAGAAATTCCAAATAATTAGTGGATCAATTATTATGTCATTAATTACTAATGACACACGCAATAAATGAGTTAAGAAATTACATTAAATAATTAAAACATTGACTATTTTTGCGTTTTTTGTCACCTATTATTCCTAATCGTTGTTAACTTTCTTGTTAACAAAATTTAAGCACGAGAGAATCACTTTAATATTAGAAAGAACTTTAGGAGATAAGCAGTTAATATTATCGTAAATTTTTAACTGTTATTTATTGGCAAAGTGCAAGGACAAAAATAATAAAATATAACCCGTACTCTACGACGGAGCTAGACATCTTTCATTGTGGGATAAAATTAATGAAAATAACTCAATACATTGCTACAAATGTTGTCTACATATTTTCATATTTTGAAATTATCATATAACAACATTTTAATCAATATTGTCAAATACATTGTTTTTAACATTTTATTAATATTTAAAGAGTCTTTTGAAAATGTTCTAAGCCTACGATTGGGCTCTGTTTCATCTAAAATGCATTTTTCTTTCTCCTTCTTTTATTCACACATTTTTCAATAAAATATTATTATACGTAAATTCAAAACTTTTTCTTCTTTTTTAACTACACATTTTTCAAAAAAATCATTATTCTAAAATATATTTTTCTCCAAACATACATTTTAATGGAGCCCAAACAGGGGCTAAACTATCATTCAATTATCGATTTTCAATTCAATATTGTGGTTCACACATTGGGTTGAAGACTTTGAGACGTCTAACGTTGATATGGATAAAAACTTTATCTATTTCGACATTAGTACATATGAATTGAGTAAAAAAAAAAAAAAAAGGGAATCATTTGGTAAAAATAACTAATCTATGTATTGAGAGATGGTTGAGATTGGGAGGTTTGAGACAGTTTAGGAGGTAGAAAGTGAGAACAATTCGTGCAGACGCATGAAAAGTGAAAAAAAAAAAATCACAAAATTTTGTGGGGTCGGTGATAAGCTTATCTAAGCCTTCAAAAGTGATTTTTGTTAAGATTATTATGAATTTGATACTTAATTATTTGTGTTTTTGAATTATATAGGAGAAAATTCAAGATCGATGGGAATATTGATCAAGAATGAAATTGAATAAAATTTTCAGCTTTATGGTCAAATTACATACTTTAGAGATTGAGGACTTGAGTTGAGATAAAAAGGACATTGGTTGCACAATTAATTAAACTCAAGGATTAAAGTCAATTCAGTACTTGGAAGAAACGAGACCTTGAATATGATTAATTTTAAATTCATGGATCGGGTGATAATTAAGATTTATTAAATATATTTACATTCACAAATTTATCTACTTAAAATGTACCCATTCAAATATGAAACAACCATTTTCAGTCACCCCCACCTCACCCATCCCACCACGTTTCATGGGGTGCACGCACTAACTCTCTCTCTCCACACAAACACTATAACGTGTGCAACTCTCTCTCGCCATTGCTTCCATTCTCCGTGGATACACACTCACTCATGTATATTCGGATGGTGGTAGATTAGATGTTAATAAATCGATGGTGTTGGTGATTATTGGAGGAGGTGGTGGTGGTGGTGGTGGTGAGTGTGTAGTAATGGCGGTACGTTGAATAAGGAGGTGGTGGGAGTTCCTTGTTCAATCTATCAACCGACTTGCTATTTTGGGTTGCGGTGATGATGGGTAGTGGCGATAGTCTGCAGTATGTGCGAATTTATTTGTCGTGATCATTTGTAATCAAATTTGTGTTAATTGTGACCCAAGTCGATGTTAATTGTAATCGGTTGTGACAGTAAATTTTGTGGTGTTGGTTTACACTGTGTGCAGATTTATTTATAGTGACAATTTGTGATGTGTTAATTGTGATCAATTGTGGCCAAATCTATATCAATTGTGATCGATTTGTGACTGTACGTGACTGTAGTACTTAAAACACCACCACCACCACCACCACACAAATCAACTCAAATGTACTATCATCACTTGCAATGCACCATCACCTCCACCACACAAATCTGTTTCCTAAACCAATTGTTACCTCATCATTGCCACCACCACTACACAGGTCAGGTCTTAACACTAACATCACTTGCAACACACCACTAAAGCTGGCGACAGATTTTTGTACATAAATTTATTTGTAAGTGTTCAAGAATTTTGGGAATTAATCACGTACTGTCGTCAATTTATCGAGAGGGGCTAGTAATACAATCCCGAGGCATAATTATATATACAAATACATTGAATCCTCAAGACTTGTATCTTATTTTGGGATTTGAAGGTTGAAGAACAAAATTGGTCAGGAGATATACAAGCTGGCAGAGGAGATTGGCGATCAATTGTTAGGAATTGGGTGCCTAAAAACAATAATCGCTAGAATTCGTTTCTTTATTCTTTGTATTGAACCCGATAATATTTTTCATCTTCTTATTATTTATTTTTTCAATTATGATTGACTAAATTATTGACTGTTAGGATGAATAATCATCTTAGATTTAATATTATTTAATTCCAAAAATTTCATGTAACATGATTATGTGTTAGTTGTTTATTGTATGTTTTAATGCTTCAATTGCTTCACCAATTAATTGATTTAAGGATGATATTGAGATCGAGAGGAGGTGTATTTATTTAGTTTGCTTCTATTGTGTTTTTAAATCGCAAGTGTACGATATCGTAGCAAGTGATATAGTAGACTTTTGAGTCTGAATATCGTTCCCACGAATACTATACTGTAGGACTTAATCTGATTTTTCTATCTCCTATTTGACAAAAGCAAGTGAATAATTATTATGGTTGTAATTATTTTTCCTAATTACTTTTAACTAATAGAAAATATAAAAAGATTGCAAACAACGAATAATTGAAAACTCAACTATGTGATGAATATTAGGATAAAACAATTTCATCAATCGATCGCTTTAATTCTTAATTCAAGATTCATAACTTAATGTAGTGTTTGATCGAATTCTTCTATTATATTCAGTTTACCCCTCTCGATTTCTCATTGAACCTACTTAACTAATTAAATCACATATCTCTAAGTGAATCAATTTTAGTTAAACGAAACACTAGTTTTAAGAATTCATATTATGACCACAATAATTAGTATAAATATCTTTACCCGTTATACTAATTTAGCGGATTATATTATATGGTTTAAACATCAAGTTCATCTCTCGATTTGTAAGATACTAACACAATCTTCAAATTATTGATTAGACAATTTAATGCATTAAACTATTAATAAAATCAACACATATATAAATAAATCACATAAATCTTGAAAAAAAAAATGATCAAAGTCGATTAAGTCGTTTTCCCTAATATAAAAATTAGTTATTCATACTGTAAAAATAAAAATACACAAAAGTGGAACGACATCACCAAAAATGACGAAACATGAAATTTCTGGTATATGCAATATCCTTTCCTTTTTCTCTCTTTTCTTCCTTTCTTTTTTTCTCCTCTTTTCTCACTTATTATGGCCGCATTTTCTTTTTTCTCTCTCCTCTTCTTCAGTTTCATCTTTGAATTTTGTCATTTTTCGCCACTTTTATATTATTTTCTCCAATTATTCATTAAATATAAACTTTTACCTACAAAATACAATATAACATAAATTTTATAGAATTTTATCCGAAAGATAATAAAATATCATGATTTAGAGTCTCGAATAAGTGTAGAAACTACACTTATCATTCTCGCAATGAATAACATAGATTTTATAAAAGACCGGGAGATAATTATAGATTATACAATCATGATTGAATTCCTAAAATTGAATGTGTTTAAATGAGTGATTACGTATAGATATAGTAAATTCGGGTATGAATATGATTAGTGTTATTCGAGAGATTAGTATAATTATTAAAACGTACAAACTTGGTCCCTGCTTGACATCCTTAAAGTTTAGAAAACATTGCTTTGAATAATAATTTTTGGAGAATGTGTAATTAAAAAGTAGAAAAAAATGTTTGAATTTTCATGTAGAATAATTTATTGTGAGAGTATGTGGTTGAAAATGAGTATGAGAAACAAATTAAATTAAATTAAAGGATGTCAAACATGGACTAGATTTGTTAATTGATTACTACATCAATTTAGACTGAAACTAGAATTGATAGTAAATATTAGTTTTTGCGGGAACGATATTTGGATTCAAAAATTTCACTTTATTACTTGTCATGATCTATAAATTTGCGGAATTAATCGAACGGCTAACACCATACGAGGGCACGTGGATTCGCCTAGTTGTCATTATATACATTTTTATATAGAATTTGATCGCCATCACGTATGATTCTAGTCATCAAGGAATCCCACATGAAGAACCAAAAAAATGAAAAGAACAACGTAAAATAACATTTCTCAACTAGGATCAATAAAATCATGAAAAAAACCTCGTGTTCGACTTGAGTACATGATTTGGTAGTTTGCCTAAGAAAATTGAAAAAAAAAAAATATTATTTGTATGACTGAAGTTGTTTAAGCTCATTTCATAACCCTATAAATCAAAAGGAAAAAACCACGAGTACAGTAAATTCTTGACAAAATTCTTATCGAAGCTGACACGGTCGCATATGATTGAATTGTTTTTTTCTCTCTTTCCATCTTCCAATCAATTCCTTTCGTGTGTTATCTGTCAAATTTTTATGTACTTATAGCATGATTGAAATAAAAAAAATATATGTAAGGACGTAAAAGACCTCAATGCAGTGTTAATTTGCATCCATTTCTGTAGGATCCAATATTTTCAGTTCCTCAGGCTTTTCAGCTCAGAAACTGAATATTATAAGCCCAATCAGACAATGATTTGGACTTTAAACTCTAGCAGTCCATTCTACAATCGTAATCTCAAGATTCGATCCATATTC
>CAIGRQ010137038.1:445-11821 GCA_903798375.1 Fraxinus sp. D2006-0159
TGATTAAACTAAAATATTGGTAATGATTTTTTGCTATTTTTTTTTTTTTTTTACAATTTAAGCTACCATTATATGATTTAACAAGGGGAAGAAAAAGAGGGGGGAAAAGTCAGTTTTGATTATTTAATATTGAGTTATTTAATGAAGAAAAGATGAGACAGCACCCAGATTTTGCTATTATGATAGAATCATAGGGAACATAAGTAATTTTTTTTAGTAGCTGTAGCCAATTATGTCACTTTCTATCTTAGCAAAAAAGAGAAGAAAAATAAGTAGAATTTAATAAAACTTAAAAGCAACGGGATGAGCCGTTTGCAGGCTCGCGAGCTCAACTCGATCCACGGATGACTCGAACTAATTTTAAGAAGAGCTGTGTGTCAAGTTGGACACCCTTTTTTCACGAGTCTCGTTTTTTGACTTATTTTATTAATTCCTTTTTAAAAAATGAGCATGTTCGTGGACTTGTGTATGGTTCAATTTGACCAATGAGTCCCGTGTGCTAAAGGTAGAATCGAGCCTAATTTATGAATATAAGTCGATCTCAAGTATCTAAGGTCACTGTCGAGCTTGCTAAGATATGCGATTCCACACGTGAATTCTAAATAAATAAATATTAGAAATTCAAATGATATATTTTGCTTGTATGATTGTCCAAAGTATACTGTAATATAATTTTAGAATTTTTTTAAATACTTTTCAATTCAAGCCCCTGTTTGATGGCCATTTTTTCACAAATATAATATTTTGAATAATGCTTTTTAGGAGAATGTGTGATTAAAAAATAGAGAACAATTTTGGATTTACGTACAAAATATTTAATTGTGTACATATATGTCTGAAAATGAGTATGTCGATTTTTTTTTTCAAATAATGATTATAAAACTGGGGCTAAGTATGCTACTGTGTTATTGGTCACTTTCATTCTTGATCACTCTCCGAATATGAAGAAACTTTTGAGTGTGGAAAATATATCCCTTGTTTCAACGTCATTTTTTTCAATTACACATTTTTCAATAAAATAATTTTACACGTAAATTAAATTTTTTTGCTTATTTTTTAATCACACATTCTCCAAAAATCACTATTTCAATATACATTTTTAACCCAAAATGGGGCTCAAAAAATGGCGTAGTCACATATTAGTCCCCAAATTATAGTTTTATTTCCTACTCCGGGAGAAAAGGAAGTAATGTATATATATGTGTGTGTGTATGTGGGTGGGGGGGGGGGGTTGCATCCAACCTTGTATGACATTATTTAGAACATGTTTGGCATGACTTTTGTTTTTACAAAAATATGTAGAAAAAAGTGTTTTCAAGTAGTAGTTGTCAAACATGAGCGTATGCTGCTGGGTTATTAGTCACTTTCATTCTTGATCACTCTCCAAAGAAGAATAAATTTTGAATTTGGAAAATATAGTCACATATGAGTCCCCAAATTATAGTTTTATTTCCTACTCCAGGAGAAATGGAAGTAACGAATATTTCGATCGAGTTTATCTTATACTTGAGTACATGAAAGAAAAGAGACTTCAATATTCAATTGCCTACCCTTTTTTGTTATTTCTCTTTCTATCAAAGAATCATACGACCAATTGATTCATGCATGATAACTTCGGATCGAAAACATTTGATCAATTCCAACAAGTTTTGCTTTTGAATTGAAAACTTGCTCAAATTGGATAATATTATTTAGAGCATGTTTGGCACGCCCTTTGTTTTTACTTCTGTTTTTTTTGTAGAAAAGATTCCCTA
This sequence comes from Fraxinus sp. D2006-0159, assembly GCA_903798375.1. Taxonomy (NCBI): domain Eukaryota; kingdom Viridiplantae; phylum Streptophyta; class Magnoliopsida; order Lamiales; family Oleaceae; genus Fraxinus; species Fraxinus sp. D2006-0159. The sequence goes on from CAIGRQ010137038.1 coordinate 2,200, forward strand.
GGAAGCTATTTTACGTCAACTTCTTCAAAAACTTTTGTAACCAAACAATACACTTCTAAAAAGCTATTTAAACACATTCAAAAATAACTTATCAGTATCAGAAATAGTTTTTTACTTTTTAAAATTCCTGCTAAATGGGTCTTTAATCATGTATTTATTATGTTTTTATTGTATTAATTCCCCCAGTTATCTCTAAAATGAATTATTATTTTCGTTTCTTTTCATATGTACAAAAAGATCTCTAATTTACACTAAAATAATTCATCATAATTTTTGCTACTTGATCAATGCATCTATCTATATGGTATATAATTTTTACGTTATTATCTTTTCTTCTTCTTCTTAATTATCATGGTACATAACTAGAAGTCAATTGTTGAAAGGATGGTTGATATAAGTTGAACTCGTAAGGTTCACAAAGCCTCTGTATGGTATTGATAAAAATAAGATATTTATTAGATTTTGATAGAAGTTAATGAAATGTATGATTGAATTCGCTGTAAAATAAGTCAATATGGATTTAGTGAACTGGGTCCAAGTCCAAGCTCAAGAAAATGTTGCTTGATTTGATCGGTCCAATCAAATTGACATTATCGATACTCAATCGGCTAACGTGTAACTCCCTCCACCGCATACGTATCACGTAATTTATAGATATAACAAATATAATTGTTTTACATGTTTCAATAAATGATTCACATGCCTGATACGGAATTCATTAAAGAAAGACTTAGCTTCTTGTCAATTGTTACTTTGAGAAATATACTTATCAGTTATGATTTTATTACTTGACTGAATAGCCTTTTCTTTCCCTAATTATGCTATCAGAAGCGATTGTAGAGGTAATGAATCTGTGATCAATTTGCAATTAAAAACCTTCATATTTTTTTGTAAACTAATCATTTTTTTTAATGATGGCTATCTCTATAAGATCTTCTACATGGACATGACCTTCCATAGAATATACGATTTCATCTCTCAATAATTAATTGTGTCACTCATAATCATCTTTGCATGATTCATGATTCTTTTGTTTTGATGACATTGTCTTGATGAATTCAATGTACGTACGTTATTCAAAAGAAATCGTGGACCTAACAAAGATTTCCTTCGTGACTCGATTCTTGTTTTCCAGCAAACTTGACTTGGATGTCGCGTTTAGCAAATGCAGAACAAAATAAGAGAGTACTTATAAACGAACTTCCAAAAATGAAGTACTTTGCTTATTATGCAAATGAAACTTTATTTGAAAGAATAAATAAATTGGAGAGGGACGATTATATATTTCTTAGGATCATTCTTCCCAAACAATAGTTGTCGAACGGGGCCTTAATAAAAATGTTTCTTATGGTTGAAAAAGGTTTTAGAGGAAACTGATCAATTGTAGCTTTCTAAAAACTTTTCAGAAAGAGGAAGCTATTTTAAAAATTAGTTTTCAAACACTAATTAATGTCTTTTACAAGTATTATTTTGATAAATTTGAATCTTAGTACGTCTTCTCACCTATCTTACCATCTTCATCCTAACGTTACTACCCAATTTGCATGAAGCTACGTTTTCATCGTGTGGCATATTGGATTGCTTTTTGGTATCCACTTTGTACATGAAAGAATGCTCGAGTAGACACATTCAACTTCTCATGTCATTTGATTAATTTGTTTTAATTTCAGGGGCGAAGATAGGGATCTTTAAATTATTATGATCTTAGCACACTCTTAGAGTCCGTTTGATTGTAGAAGTGAAATTTGGGTGGAAAGAAAATGAATTACATGTAATTGAATTGCCTAAAATTTGTTTTACTGAGAATTGTAATTAATTGTGTTTGATTGGTATAATTTTCCACCTGAAAAATGTTGAAAGTTTGGTGTCCACGTGACTTTGTATTTCATGAAAATTGTCCATTAAAGTGATAATTTTTTTTTACCATTGAGTCTATAATTTGTTCCAATTGCCCAAAAAAATTAAAATTAAAAAAAAAATTATCATACCGAAAACTATTCGTTTGACTTTGTTTTGCATGAAAACTGTCAATAAAAATGATAATTTTTTTTACCGTTGTGTCTAGAATTTTTTCCAATTACAAAAAAAAACTAGAAAATCAATTACCACAAAAAACAAAAGAAGACATTTTTCTTCAGAACCAAGAAATTAGGCGAGTGAGGGGGTGGGGAGGGAAAACTAATTCCAGGAAAAATTTTTGCTATCAAATAGACAAACACTACAAAAGGTGAAAAATGGAAAACTTTTTCCAACTTCCAAGGAAAATAAAGGGAATCAAACATGGCCTTAGATATTTTGTGAAATATTGTTTTCCAACCCAATTAGTTTCTCATATAAATATAATGATCTTAAGTTTATTTTATTTGCAATCGAGTCCTCTAAACATGCAAAGGAAATGTCGAAATTAGTTCTTCATTTGCAAATATAAGAAACGTAAAGGACTAAGTTGTTATTTCCTTTAAAATGTAAATCCGACCAAATCCGATTAAACAGGATTGAATTAATGCAACGATTGACCAAAAACAAAACATACCAGGAAAAAAAAAAGGGGAAATTTTAGAAAAAGCCATCGAACTTTCTTTTCAACTACAAAAAGGCACCTACTTATTCGAAATTACCAAATTTAGCCTATCAGGACATGTTTTAGCTAACTTCCCGTTCCAATGGGATATTGTGATTATTTAAGTGAGCAGTATAAAAATTCCCTTGAACTTGAAATTTTAATTGAATAATAGATAACATAGGTATATAAAAATATTTATTAATGTAATTTTCTAATTATCGAATCAAATTCATTATCGAGTTGCACTCACGTCTCACCAGAATATGAAGGTAGTTATGGCATAATTAGCCAACCTTGTATTTTACAATAAAGTGATATAAAGAGCTGCAATGAAATAACTTATTAATAAATCTTCATCGCACATCATGGGATCAAATAAAGACTTTGAATTTCTACCTAGTTGGTACTTTATCTATCTTATCAGTAGTTGACAATGTTTCGACAATATCTTCTTCTTGACGATGGCTAGTACGAGATGTTGAACTAAAAATTTAATTTAATTTTGTAAAATACAATAGTTACGAAAATGTTTCATACAATTCTACTGAATGAATACATTTGCAAAATTCTCCTCCCACACTTTCAGAGCAATTTGTCAACAACCAATGAGTGATAAGTGAAGCAGGTGCTCTCGACACTAGGCACGTGCTCTCTCATATACATCAATTGTAGTTTATGAATTTTCTATTTAAATTATGCAAATCAATAGAAGAAAATTCTCGAATCCGACTGGAATTTAATTTATGGAAATAAGGACCAAATTAACCATTTTAAAAAGATGGAGGGCTTCTTTAAACTTTTTCCAACAAAGTAAGTGCAAATGGGTTCATATTTTCATGTGAGCCTAGCACAAAAAATAATTGAAAATTAACCGTCTAATAATTTACTTAAAATTTATTTAATTATTCTTTGACTTTAACAGACAACTTCTGTTGACTCAATCATTATTAATTATAATACCATCCTTTAATTTACCGGCAAATTGAGAATTAAGGAAAAAAGTAAAAGAATGTGAAATTCGAGGACAAAAAACAATTGTTTGAGTAAATTATGAACAAAAGAAACAAAATATCTCGAAGTTTTCAAAGTTAATTCTTTTCATTTTGTACCCCACTCCCCAGATGTGACGCAAGCCTGACGTAAGTTATGATCTCATTAATTTTATAACTACTTCGCAATTTATTTTTTTTACTTTTAATCATAATTTAAATAAATGAAGAAACGATTTTTAAATAAATTTTATAGCATTGCAACAATACGTATTTGTGTTGTTTAAAACTTTCCGAGAAATGCTATATGTACATTCTAAAGTGTACATCATGCTTGACGTTAGTTTTGTTTTTAAAAAAATTGTTCGGAAGGAAAACTACTTTATTTTGACAATTTGACCATGACAAACTGTCAAATTTGGTATGCACCAAGCCCATGTTTGGTACATATTAAAATTTTTATTTTTATTTTTTTACTCATTTTCAACCACACATTTTTAATAAAATAATATTTTCCATCACATTAATAATTTTTCCTTCTTTTTCAACTACACATTATCCATCAATCTACTATTCCAGAATACATTCTTTCAAAATAATGTGACTCAAACACACTCCAAGTATGATTGAAACTTTTCAAAGAACGTAAAATTACCATGCTGTTTGGTGCAGCTATAAAATTGAATTAAAATTTAAGTCAAATTCAACTATTAATTTTAACCATACATTTTATGGGCTTTACAACTTTTCAATTACATGTAATCAACTTTTATCAAAATCTATTAAAATCTGATTTTTATCCCAACCAAATACAAGCAGATAGGATAAGATTTTGATTGTTTTTTTTTTTTTAGGTTTGTTTTAGTTTAAATTATCAATTGTGCAAATTAAATACGATGTCGACAAGTTAACAAAAAATGGCCGTAGAAACATTATTCTCATTTTCACTGAGAATGTCTTACATTATAAATGTGCATGAAAGTTGTTGTCAAGACTGCTCTTGAAAACATACAACTACTTCTCCAGCCCAAAGAATTGAACCCAACATACACATCTCTTTCCTCTTGGAGTCTACTTGGGTACCTCGTAGGACCTCTACCTATCTACTTTGAATCTTGTATGGATACACATGAAAGAGTGATTCTAGGTGAGTGTAGGGGTTATATTTGTTCGCAAGAAGGGATTTCTCGCCAAGTCAATTTTGGGGGTGCAAAGATTTTTACGCGAATCAGGATAACAAATACAAGGGATCACTTTTAAAAATGTTATAATCGTCCGAGTCTTGTTGTGAGAGAAAAAGACAACTGCCACAATAAGCATGTTGCTTCATCTATCATATTCAGAGAAATCTTATCGATGAGACTATACGATAAGTTGTTAAAATGAAAATGAGAGGGGAGGATGACGTGTTTAGTAGACTTTCGATGAAAGACTATTAGCAATAGGCGAAGACATTCTTTGACTCCTTTTGAACGAAATGCGAGAGGATAAAGTCTTGCCAAGTGTTCTAGAATAGGGTAAGGTACGATTCTTAAGATTCAGATACGAAAAGAGTTCTAGACATTTATTGACCGTTTTGCAAATTTATAAAGCATTTATAAATCGGTTGCCAAACATAGACTTGTATAATTTATATTTAAGATATTAAAATTTTTTAAAGCCTTGAAATTACAAAGTGGTAATTTCAAGAGAGGAGGTGGACATTTTTGTGCTTTGACGTTTAAGGCCCGGCATTTACCCTACCATTCCATCTTCCACCACATTTTACGCTTCACAGAGAATTTCAGTATAAAAAAATGTCAAATCTTTTCCCTTTTCTCTATATAACTTCACACACACCCTTCAGTTTTCCTTCCCCTTTTCCTTTCCTTTCCCTTCTCTCAGTTTTCCTTTTCTTGCCCAAACAAAATATTTTTCCTTCCCGATTTATTCCTGCAATTCTTGCCTTCGCAATTCACCGCACATTTCATTCCTCGTTTCTGCTTCACCTTTTACTTGAACTTCTGTTCTGTCTTTATATATGCATTAAGAATATCATAACTCTTTCACAGTTTAAGCTCATTCTTGTAAGAAATCACTTTTTTTTTTGTTGAATTTCATCTGGGTTTTCTTTCCTGATGGATAGAGTGATTTCTGAAAACTGGAATTCGCCACCGCAGTTTGAAACCACTTGGAATGGAATGAATTGCAATGCAGAGCAATCTTTTCTTGACCCCAATTGGGACAAGACTTGTACAGATCAATTTACTCATTTTGAGCCAGTTTTAAGCTCAAATTCAAGCTTTTCAAATGATTTTCCCCTCCGTGAGTTGATTGGAAAATTGGGTATTGGGAACTCCAGCGGGTTTCCGCCTACTGTAACAACCGCCACCCCCTCCATGGCGGCGGCTACTAATGATAATAGTAACAACAATTCTTGCTTCAGTACGCCCTCAAACTCGCCCCCTAAGCTGCATTTTCCAATTCTTGATCAAATTAACATGCCTCATTTGGGGAATTCACTGCCTCCGACTCCTCCTCTGCCTTCACTTTCTGGTGATCCAGGTTTCGCGGAGAGGGCGGCCAAGTTTTCGTGCTTTGGCAGCCGGAGTTTCAATGAAAGGACAAGTCCATTCGACTCAAACAATGCTATGGGGAGTGGGAGTTTAACCCGGGTTTTGAGCACTCCCTCTCTTAAGCAAGTTGGATCTCCAGTGGAAAACAAGAATTTGAATCAATCACAGATGGAAATTAGGTCTCTCAACGGGATGGTTGATAAGAAATGGAGAAAATTATCTGGGGCAGGTGCCAATTCCAATGAGGAATCCTCTGTTTCTGAGCAAATCCCAAGTGGAGAAATAGGTTTAAAAACCCCAAATGAACTCAATTCCAGGAAAAGGAAAGCTGTTTCTAAAGGAAAGCCCAAGGAAGATACTTCAACTTCAGCTAAGGTATAGATATTTTGTCGAATTTATCACAATCTATTTGAAGTGTGAAATAATTGAAAACGCGGTAATTATAGAACAAGTTTTTCATTTCAGGGATATGAAGATGACAACTATGCAAAAACCAAGCGATCAAAGCCTCGAGAAATTAGCAAAAATGAAAATGATGATGCTAAGACAGAGGAGGAAGCTAAGGAGAATTCTAACGGTTCCAAGGATGAAAATGAGAAACAAAAGGCTAATCAAAAACCCCCTGAGCCACCAAAGGATTACATTCATGTTAGAGCAAGAAGGGGTCAAGCCACTGACAGCCATAGTTTAGCAGAACGAGTATACATTTTAGACAAGTTCTTCAATGATTCATTGCATCATTTAATAAGATCGCCATAGTGTAATGGTAGTTGATAAGATCAGATTCTCTGGTAGACATAGTAGTGAAGTCACTTAGCCGGACCCACAATTATTCAGAACAATGCTTAATTTCTTGTCGATCACTTTGTTGTGACTTCATTGTTCTTTGATTTAGGTTCGACGAGAAAAAATCAGCGAAAGAATGAAGCTTCTTCAGGATCTCGTACCAGGCTGCAATAAGGTTTGCAGCATTGCTTGCTAAATTAAAATGTCTTATTTGTTTTACTATATCAAGTACATCAGTGAATATTCCTTCAAAAATTTCTTGTTTTAGGTGACTGGAAAGGCTCTAATGCTTGATGAAATCATTAACTATGTTCAGTCATTGCAACGCCAAGTTGAGGTAGACTAGAATCCATTAAAAAAGCTGGTACTGTAAGGTTAATGTTTTAGATTTTAACTTTTGTTGGATTAATGGTGTTTCGTACTAAACTTTCTGCAGTTCCTGTCTATGAAATTAGCCTCAGTAAATCCAAGACTGGATTTTGAAATGGAAAATCTTCTCTCCAAGGACGTGAGTAAATTTTACCTTGGTGTATATATTTTTCATTTTTTCAAATGTTTGGAGTATGTTCGTGTAAATCTAGGAATGAACCGAACGGAGTCGAGAGAAGAGATTCATTTAGCCGAACCCAAAATTTATTGTTGTTCAAATATTTGGAATTTCTGAAATATGATTTGTTTGGTGCCCATTCAGGTGTTTCAAGAAAATGGAAACCTGTCCCAACCTATGTACCCTTTGGATTCCTCAGCACCAGCATTCTACAATCATCAAATCCAGCAGAATGTACAACTACATGATGCTTCCAGGGGTCCATTGAATCAATGTTCAATGGACCCTTTCGATGCCCACAACCTGGGCATTCAGTTGTCTTCAGTTGATGGATTTGGTGAAAGTCTTTCTCAGGTAATCAATTGTTCCAACAACTCAAAAACCTTGTTCACTATACTGTTGAGTACTATGTATCAAACATACACCATAAATTTTGCAGAAATACAAATTTACATAATCTGATATTTGTATCAACCTCATTTTTTACAGTTCCCAGCATTCAGTGGCCATGATTTGCAAAGCATTGTTCAGATGGGTTTTGGCCAGGATCNACTATACTGTTGAGTACTATGTATCAAACATACACCATAAATTTTGCAGAAATACAAATTTACATAATCTGATATTTGTATCAACCTCATTTTTTACAGTTCCCAGCATTCAGTGGCCATGATTTGCAAAGCATTGTTCAGATGGGTTTTGGCCAGGATCCTGTCAAGGAGAATGCATTTCGTTCAGATAACTTTCATGGTAAAGACAAGAAATAATCGGAAAAACATTACAGCGGATTAAATATTGTTTAGGATTTTCAGAAAATGTTGTTTCCTGTGTTTTAGAACTTGTCGCTTATAAGTACTTGGTTTATGCAGTTCCAAATCAAACATCCCAAACGAAAGTTGAGCTGTGATCACCATTTGTTTATGCTCTACTGGATGCCCGAAAGGAGAAACAGGCTGTTGTAAATACAAAGAGAATTTAGTACAAGATGTTAGATGAAATGCTAATTCGAGAAAAAAATATTTTTTCCGTCTTAGTTTCGTCCTTCGCATTTTATTTCAATATTGTAATTGATGAATTCATGTTTCCAATTTTTTATGGGGTGCCTTTTCAATTAGCCACTGTATAATCCTAGAAGCATATGCCTATTTCTGGTGCAAAGTCTTAACAGCACCATATATGTACTCTTATGTAATGTAAGATATTCTTAGTGGAAATGAGAACTGATCTTTCCATGGCCATTCTTTGTTTAGCAGTCGACGTCGAACTTATTGGCAAGTTTGATGGTTTAAACTAAACAGGATTAAAGAAGGAAAATATATTGTATAATACTGTCTAGTCTATCATATCGTTTACGTCAAATCTTGAAGATGCAGTGCAATCTTTCTCAAGATTTTCATGCTGTTGGGCCAATTTCAAGTGTTAAAATCGCGTTTTCTGGTGGTTATGGCTTATGATAGTTACTTATGTTGTAACCAGCTGTATAAGTGGGGCTCTTTTCTTTCAAAAGTCTTAATACAAATGATAAATTTGATTAACTTTTGTTCTAGTCTATCATAATTTCAGGCACATTTTGTGGGCACCTGTAAGTTTCACAGACAAACCAGAAACTGAACCTTCTGTTCTTATTTTCATTCTACACGGAACAATCCAAAGGCTGGAACTTGGAACCAGTCATTTACAGCCTATACATACATATTTTTTTTTATGTATATACATGAACAAAAAAGGAATCCCAGGTTGTCATTGGTGAGATTCTGACTAGACTCAATGAATTTTTAAGGGCTTTAAAAAATTAATTCTTAAATTTTATAAAACATAAAATGAACAGGAAAAGGTTAAGTAGTGGAGCATGAAAAGATGCCCCTAAGAGATTTATGAATCATTTGATGAGAGGTGGTTAGTGAAAAATCAAGTTTTTTGGGTGCATTTGCAGCCTTCGATTATTTTAATCAGGGTTCCATTATTGATCTTTATGATCAAAGTGACTTGATTATCTGAAAGATTCTTTGAAAATGATCTTTTGCATTAAAGAGTTAAACTACATATTATTGTATATTTGAACATGTACAAGTGATTATAGACCTGTCTTGAATAAATATTAAAGAATTTCAATCATGCATTTAAATGTATCTGGCAATTTGTATTTAAAATTTCTTGACATTTTTGCCTGTTTAGCCATTGT
>CAIGRQ010137048.1:0-17378 GCA_903798375.1 Fraxinus sp. D2006-0159
TTCCACAATATTCTATACAATTTTTCAATAATTTCAAGTATTAAGCGATTTAAATTTGGCTTAATTTCTCATTCACCAAACAACGAATTTCGCTTAAATCATTTAAATTGGTCACAACCAATTTTCGATACGAAATTTCCAACAATTGCAAATTATGGACCCTCGCAACACTGCATCCTCCAAATGGGACTGTTTTGCCAGCTACCGTCTTGCCATTGAAAATTCCTCGGATTCCTCAAAGTCAGTGCACCGGGATAGCTGGCACCGGTTTTTTTCCAAGAAGAAGTCTCATGGGTGGTGCGATTTCGCGTCTCTTATTTGATATTTCCCTCTTAGACCCTAAGCTCGGCTATATTCCTCCAATGATTGCATTCTCATTACTGCAGATATCTTAATTCTCCATGAATCATTTTCATTTTCACGGGATAATTATGATTTACAGTCCAATAATGTGTCGACTGTGGGAGGGGGAGGGAAGGATAATGAGGCAAGTAGGTGGGGACATTTTAAGTGGGAAGTTCACTTGGAGATTGCATAATTTTAGTTTGTTTAAGGAGATGATTAAAGCTAGGAAAATAATGAGTCCAGTTTTTCCCGCTGGAGAGTGTAATTTGTGGATTAGTGTTTATCAGAGTGTGGTCAATGGGGTAGAGTATTTCTCTATGTGTTTGGAGAGTAAGGATACCGAGAAGAATGTTTTGATGTCAGATAAGAGTTGCTGGTGTTTGTTTAGGATGTCGGTCTTAAATCAGAAGCCAGGTGCCGGTTCAAATCACATTCATAGGGATAGTTATGGCCGCTTTGTGGCTGATAATAAGTGTGGGGATAACACCAGTTTGGGGTGGAATGACTATATGAAGATGGAGGGTTTCATGGGACCCGAGTCCGGGTTCTTGGTGGACGACACATCAGTTTTTAGCACATCCTTCCATGTGATCAAGGAGTTGAGTAGTTTTTCAAAGAGTAGCACACAGTTGGTGGGAGGAACTCCAGGAAATGAGATGGGAACATGGGAAAGTTTACTTGGAGGATTGAGAACTTAACATGGTTGAAGGGTCTTTTGAAGAAGAGGAAGATTACAGGGCTTTGAGTTAAGAGTAGGAGGTTTCAGATTAGAAATTGAGATTGCCGCCTCATCATTTACCCATGAGGTATGTCATATTAATGCTCTGTTGTATAAACATCATATTTTGCTTTGTTAGCATATATGTCATATTTTCCAAACTTTTGTCTTGCCATTTGTTGTTCTTGTACTTGTATGCCAATGTTATCCATTGTTTCTCTGTTTGGTTGTTACTATACCATTGAGGTTGACTNGTTAAGAGTAGGAGGTTTCAGATTAGAAATTGAGATTGCCGCCTCATCATTTACCCATGAGGTATGTCATATTAATGCTCTGTTGTATAAACATCATATTTTGCTTTGTTAGCATATATGTCATATTTTCCAAACTTTTGTCTTGCCATTTGTTGTTCTTGTACTTGTATGCCAATGTTATCCATTGTTTCTCTGTTTGGTTGTTACTATACCATTGAGGTTGACTCACATGACGTTGATAGCATGTGTATTGTTGATAGTTTGCTACTAATTCTGTTCTTTCTGTTGGAATATTTTAGCATTTATTCAGTTTGCTTTGGTTCTTGAATAGTGAAACAATGAATCCACAGAATGCTGAAGTGTATTAGTCCTCATACCGTAATTCATGAAGAAGGACTGCGGCAGATTCATACCATCCAACAGCGCAAAGGAAGTCCAGTTGGCAGTCCTCTAGTAAGTCCCCACAACCTTGCACACACGCATGGGTTATACCCTATTGCTCCACCTCCAATGACTGTTGGGCTGCCTCCTCTCAACCAAAATAGAGTTGGGATCAACAACAATGGACATGTGAATGGTGACTCGAGACCCTGGTTCAATCATTCTTGAATGGGATAGACATTTAGATGTGGACTAGATTCGTCTACTTAGTAGGACCTTGGTAACATGATAAAATGGGGGGTTCATTTTCAATTTTTGTATTGGCATTTTGGCTGGTTCAAAAAATGTTGGAGTGCTTTTTGGGAAAGAGTTTACGCAGTTGTTCAAAGATGAATGGTAACATGCACCTGAACCCAGTAGCACTTGTCGCTAATGCCACATTTGAGTCATTTCTTTCCCTCAATTCATTTCAAGGCACTTGAGAGCTTAATATTTCCATCTGATTCACGGGCCAGCCTTGCTATAGGGGCTATTTGTTGAAGGGGAAAAAAACAGAGACAAAAAAGGGGTGAGGTATATATTTCTACTTTTCTGAGAAAAAATAAAATAAAATTGTACTCCCTCTAATTACAATAATGTAGCAAATTACAATCTTAATCTAATATTAAGCCTCCTTAGCCACAAAGAATGAAGAATCATATATAACAAATCAAATGGTTGAGCCGGTCGATGAAGAATGAAATGTCTTTTCACTTGCAAAACTAGCTTCTGCATTTTCAAGTAATCATCTGCGGAAATCCCTTCCAAGATTGTCTTAATCTCCGGTATCCGAGCCACCGGAATATGAACAGAAAATTTGCTCCAGTCAAGAACATCACTAAATGGCAGAACGTAGCCATCGGAAATGATCACTGGAACACATCCGGCGTGCATGGATTCGATCAACCTTGGACTTGCCACCTCCCATCCACTTGGACATAGGCAAAACTTGGTTCGACCTAACGTTTCAAAATAGCTTACGTTTTTCGGTAAGTATTCATGGACTTGAATGTCTGAATCCTTGTCTTTCCAGTACTCGAACAATCTTCTTCTAACGTGACCATGAGGTCCTCCGGCGAAGAAAGCTAAGATCGGACGATGGTTGTTGGAGGCCTGCCCGACATCGGGTGGCCCCAATGCATTCGGAGGGACTTTAATTTCAGGCAATGAAACATCTCTTGCTGGCTGGAAACCTTCAGTAATATTGGCATTGCATAACACTCTGATAAGGTTTTTATACAACTTAGGACTGGCAGTTGAAACATCTGGTCCCTGAAATATAAAGAATTAAACTTCAATCCGTCTCATGAAACATTTCGCAACTGTATAAGAAACAAGATTTTAACTTTTTGTACACGAAGTTTGTAATCTTACCCAATCATGACAGCCCACAAAGAAATGATCAGCTCCAGTGCTTCTATTCCAGTAGGGATATCTATTCGATACGACACTTATATAATCAGTAACGACGCTTTGGAGGCGCCAACGGTCGTAATCCAGTCGGGGACTGTATAGATATCGAATAATCTTTGCAATGCCAACGGGGAGGAAGAAGGCGTGCGCCTCATCAGGATGGCGCGCAAGAAACGGACTTTTTCCATTCTCTAATTCGTCGATGAAGTGGCCTTCAATAGCATAAATGTCTTTCAAGGGTCCTCTGTGAAACAATGGTGGCTCTCCTTCCTTGTATACCCACACTTTGAACCTCTTCTCCATCTCTATGTGGCTCCTAATGTACCATAGTCATAGATTATGTTTAGCAAATCAGGTGCTTAATTTCTATAATTTTATGTTTGTTAGTCAACAAGATTAGACAATATTTTTAAGGAACAAAAAAGGTCAAAATATTGTCTAAGTTAATATCAATCATATTCAGTATGGTGTATTAAATAGATGCGATCTTGCAAAATTAACAACCTATTATCAGATTATAACAAGAACATCAATTATGGAGAACTATCAATGTTTTAAACTTGCTAAAAAAATGTGAATCGTCAAAGAGTTCAACTAGGGTTGACCTAGAGGTAAAATAAAAAAATAAAAAAATAATAATAATAATTATAAGTGTAAACCAACTATTAAATTTTACTACATTGATTTCTTGAAATATCAGCCATCCCTAACAAAATCTTGGATCTGTCCCTGATTATTTGTGCAAATAATTTCCCCCCCCCCTAAAAATTGAAACTTTTTTCCCTACACGTTTTCATAAAAATCACTATTACGAAATAAAATTTTCCCAAAAAATGTGGCTCGAACAAGGATTGAGTTGTTTTTTAGACACGTCTTTTTACATGCTAAATGAAAAATGTCTTAACACTGTTTTTACAAATGAGTAGCACTGAATTTGAACTTAAACATATTATTGTCTCACGTTGAATTATTCGAATTTAGCCATCAACAAGGCAGAGACGTTAGAAATGCAGGTCGTGTCATGTAAATTAATTTCTTATGTTTCTTTTTAGCATATTAAAACAATATTTAAGGTATTAATTAGAGTATTATTCAATAATTAGCTGTGTAATTAGGTATACATACAAATACTTAGCCTCGGAACGGTACGTATTGTGATATATGCATGCAATTTTTAACAATTTAACGAATCTAGGAAAGAAAGTACACAATTCTTCCTCTTAATTAATCCCATCTGAAATTAAACAAGAAATTATAGGGTTTGACAAATTTGCAGAAGAAAAATAAATAAAGGGAGATGGTGCTTTGCTTAACTGGTGAAAAGCATAAGGGTTTCTGTAAATGGGACCTCTGGGAATGAAACTCTCATTCTTAGGAGCTATGTAGGTTCGTCGTCGACTGGCTTCACGTATAGCTGCTCGAGCTCGTGACAACCCTTCTTCCAGTGGCTCGAACTCGATACTGCCATTAATCTTCAACACCTCAAAATATGAAAAAAAATAAAAGATTTATTGGTGAAAATTGCCATTAATCTTCAAGGCGCACATGCAGATATGTTTCAAACGTACCTGATCCTGGTGCTTGTGAGTGGAAATTGGTGAAGAGAAGGGCTGCAGAAAATGAAATTGCTTGTTGAGGCAATAAAAGAAGAGAACGAGAAAAAGTAATGGGTATATTACTGAGGGATTTGAAAAACTCATGATGGTTAATTTCTAGGGTTTACTGCAAATTTTTAGGGTTTAAATGGTTTATATATATAAAAGATTTTGATGATATTTCATCAAGGAAATTTGAATCCTAGTGAGTTACGAACTCTTTCCAGTTTCCTTGCAAGTTTCAAATTTGTTAAATCTTTTTTTTTTTTTGGAAATAAATTTGTTTCCAAAACACATGATTAAATAGATTTGTTTCCTAATACAAAATATATGTATTTAATTAGTTTATTTGAACTCTGATTTCGTTTTTTATTTATAATTGGTTTTTTAATTTTTCAGATTAATATTTTTAGAACATTGCCGCCATTTTTGCTTAGAGAAGCTCAACTTTTAGCTTATATGAAAAACTAAAATCCGTATTTAAAGAATATTTTCAATTAACGAAATTATCTTTGGTAATTTATTAAAATACCAAATATATTCAAAGTATACTACGTCAATATGTATCAATGAAATATTACATTAATTTTATAATGTAAACATTCTTTTTGAAAAAAAAAATATAATTTTTTTTTTATCTTAATATTTTTTATTATTGATCATTTTAAGTATGAACTGTTATGTATATGTCGTATGTTGATTTCATTAAAATATATTACAGAATAAATAATATGATATGCGCTCAATTAATGTCATGCTAATTTAATTAATATTAATTTTATGAGATTGCATTTATTAAAACTTAGTCAAATAATCATGTAATAAATGTACAAGTAATAACACAATCAATTTAATATTCACATAACATTTTGGATTCACAACCAAATAGTCAACATAACAAAAGCACCATTGACAAAAGTTCTACTCACAATAGCCACGTCGAACGACCCTTAATCTCCCAAGATCTTTATTCCATTGAATGACTCGTATAGATTATTCTAGAAAACATTGATTAGTCATGTAGTCGGTCACACTTCAGTAGAACCTGTCGATAAAATCTTTATTCCTTTAACCATGTATTGAATATTTTAAAGTCCTAACGCCTCACTCACTATGGATGAAGTGTATGGCCATTGTTGAGTCCATCTCAACCCATATTTTCCTAAATCTCCTTTCGAGGCTTATAGCCCGTCGCTAGCATGTTGAAACATTGATTATATGGTTCAAAATATGTGAACATGTACCCTTTTTTGTCTCCCCGATATAATCTCAGATACGTTCAATCATATTTTTCTTTTCCAACCCAAAACAACTAATCAATGGCGTTAGTGTGACTTTTTTTTTTTCCTGCGCTGGTGTGACGGATGTCATCCGGGTGTCAACCCTGGATGTTCAAGTAACATTATTGCATTAGCAAATACATCCACAACAATTCCTAGATTTCTTTATTCTAACAAGATTCAAGAGTAACAAGTTATTGGAGTCGAGCTATGGTTAGCGGTGAGTAAAGTGGGCACGACCCAAAAGTATAAAATAAAAATTTACACTGCAAGCAAATCGAAAGAAAGTGCATCACTAAGTTTGAATGAATTATAGTGGTAAAACTCTAGTTCTGCATCCTCATTATCACAGTAGCTCCAAGGAAAAAGGAACACAACTAAACAAGGCTTTAATCTATTACCTAGGAGTGTATATGACGAAAACGATAAAAGGGGTACAACTGGAAATAACTTGCTCAACTAAACCTTATTAAAACCTAGTTTTCCTAATGATGCCCTAATATCATCCTTGTTACATCGTTCACATTCAACAGTGTACGGATGGTCGGTCGGGAGGACATGTTCAAGAGGATAGCTTCTGTTAGTATGAAGTTTAGATGCATCCCGGCACACTCCCTTCAAAATAACAGTTTTGTGCATTCCACCAAGCAATTCCTCATAATCAGTATCTCCACACTCTCCCACGAAAACAACAACATTTGACAAGTTTATGCCCCATCGAACATATAGATACCTGGACGAAAAGTCGTAAAATAATTCAACATACATGAAGCTAATAGTATTAGTTTTGAAGTAAGGTACAATATGTAAAGGAAGAACCAGAAAGTAGTGAGCAACTTGATGAATGAGTACCTAAGGGCTTGAGCTCGAGAAGCAAGAATGGGGATCACATTCATCCTGGTACCATTTTGGCAGTATCCAGCATGGCATCGAAGAGCTTGAATTCTCATCAATCGCCTGAGTTCTTTGAAAGGAGGAAGCTACAGACACAAAAAAAAAATTTACAAATTGGAGAATAATATATCTAGTGAGTAAAATGAGTAAAAAACTGGTCACAATCACTACGAAAAGGGAAGAAAGTTAAAATTATGGAGAACAAGATGTTGAGTTCATTGCTGTCATTGAAGCTCTCTATATTATTGTAAATGTTAACTTACTAGTGCTGGGTTCTTCACTTTAAATGAATAGCAATGTGAAGATCCTGAATTATCTTCGGAGAGAACTGGTCCTTCATTTTCTTCCATTTTATCATTTATGGAAGTAGCCCAACGAACCAACATATTCCTCAAACTTTCTTTACCCCATCTGTACTCCATGTGTGAATGATAATCTGAATCCACAATATAAGGAGATCCAGAAGAATTTTCTCTGGAATCTGGAGACGGGTAGTATATCTCACCTCCACTATTGCAGATGAATGCAAGAAAATCACTGGGCTTGAGACCACCCTTATTCAGAAGAGAGTTAATCTCCGATAAAGTCGAAGCTGTAGACAAGATGAAGCTGACGGAATCTGCATTCCTATCGGTCCTGCCAGCCTCAATTATTGTTTTCATAATGTCTAGAATATCTGCTGTTGAATCATAGTCTACTGCAATAACATATATGACTTCATTTCTCGATTCTGAAAACTTGCTACTTTCTGCTTTATCCATGGACTCATCCAAGGACAAGGTCAAAGCTGTACCATTCACCTGGTTTTTCCCATCAGTTGCATTTTCTCTGCAAGTTGAAGCATTGTTTAAACTTCCAATCGCTTCATTAATTTCACCATCAAATGAAATATTTAAATTTAAAGATAGGTCATGAATATCTCTCAAGGATTCTCCAGGGGCGTCAGATTCTGAATCAGTATGAACATCATTGTTTCTGCGCCATTTTGGCTGCCTTTTCTTGCAACTTGTTACTCGAGCTAAATAAGCCTTACAATGCTCGGGCCACGAGAAAAGATGAATATTATTCAATCCATGCTCCCTACATCTTGCCCAAAGTTGCTTATCAGCAACAAGCTTCAGGAGTGCATCAGCAATTGACTGCTGATTGTGTGGGTCGACTAGCACACCATTATCAAGAACCTTGAATAATTTTTAGTCAGTACGAACAAATGAAAGAAATAAAAAGCAATATAAGAGTTTCTCTAGACAACAAACCCGATGAATGTCAACAGGACCTCCATTTGTTGTGGCAACAATAGGCAGACCATAAGCTGCTGCCTGTGTGAAGGAAAATGGGACGTATTTACTAATATACTAGCACTAAACATAACATAAGAACATTGTAAAAACAGCACTTGGAAAGCACCTCAATTAAAGTAAGACCAAATGGCTCAATAAAAGCTGGATTTATGAAGACACCCTACAAAAGAAAACAGAATTTATAAATCAACCAACGAATTCTTCAAGACGTCTCCCAGTGAACATCAGAGCAATATAATCTTCATAGAGTATTTTTCTCTCAATAGTTTGGTGACGAGATAAACCAATTGTCCTCAGCATTTAACTTACAATCTGTTTGGATAGAAGTTATTAGTTGATTTATAAATATGAATTATACTACTTGTACATTATCAAACTTGCAAAAAAATTATCGCCCATTTGCCAACCATAGGCTTGAATGTGGTTTCTCCACATTAATTCATTGAAATTCTCTACGATTTTGTTCTAAATATGTCCTTATCATGGCTTGACAGTTGACACAATGCTTATTATTATTATTATTATTATTATTATTATTATTTGATAACTGTGGATGTCCGGGCCAATTTGCGCACACCTCGACTAATCCCACGGGCCTTGATGTTTATAGTCGGGTACTCACCTCGGTGGCCTTGAGATGACTCGAATTGATGATCATTGGGGAGTAAACCCAATGTTTAACCAATTGAACGGTTGACAGTTGACACAATACATACCCATATTTAGCCCTTGTTTGGTATCTGATTAAAATTTAAGTCAAAATCAATAATTAATTTAAACCACACATTTTATGGAATGTACAACTTTTCAACTACACATTCCATCAACTTTTATCAAAGTTTGTTAAAAATTTGATTCTAGTATCTACCAAACAAACGGGGGATTAATGCTGCTATAAATTTTGCCCATGTTTGGTAATAATTATAATTTAAGTCAAAGTCAACAAATTAATTTTAACTATATATTTTATAAATTCATGACTTTTTGACTACATATTTCGTCAACTTTTAACAAAATCTACTAAAAATCTGATTTTATTCCCACCAAACAAAGGTTATGTATTTCTTGATTAATTCCAAGCGAAAACAAATATGATAGCATGTGGATAATTATTGAGAGGAGAAAAAAAAAAAATCATAAAAGAGATGTTACAAGGTTATTAGTAAGGTTGGCTGCCAACGTGTTTAATTTATTTCTGAATTTCTCCTTTAAAATAAATTTAAAAAACACAATTTTGAAAGTTGGTGGGTCACGTGTTTTTAAGACCCACTACTATTCTTGTTTATAAATCATTTACATATTTATCGGCGTCAGTTGTCCTAGACATGCCATATGCAAGTTGTGAGAAAACGTTGTTTTCTAACTAAAATTTATAAAATCTTACTATATATATAACAAGTTTGACATCATATGAGTTGACAATATTTTTTATATATTGATTTTAATGACACTTTTTTCAATCAATGACCAGATTTCCTACACATTGGGGCGAACAACTAGCTTAATTCAAAATTATAATATGTACCCCCATGACACCTATGAAGTTACTAATGTCAAATGATTACTATGAACCTAAATTCTACTTGAGAGCCAAAAAATGAAATCCTGAGAATATGTGACTGTCATCACCGAGAGGAGTGAAAGTCAATGAACATTAGACAGGCAATTGTCCAAACATCATTAAGGACTATTAAGGAGGCAAGTAGCCAGTCAACAGATAGTCAAAAGAAAACCTCAACTGGACAAGAAAACAACAATGGCATACCTTTGTTTTTGCAGCCAGACGGTATATTTCAGGAACATCAGATTGCTTGTGGTGTTTGGGATATGCAACTAGACCATACAGGTCATATTTATCAATCAATTTAAGTATTGAAAGAAGAACAGATGAATTTGTAGTTGACATTTCATCAATTACATCACGGTTTCCCATTATCAATGTCTGCAGAAAGTCAAATTCAAGGCTGTTGAAATAGAAATGAAAAAGAACCCCTAGAAATGAGCCTTTTCACTTACTCCACAATTTGTTTCCGCATAATATCAGTGTAATTCAATAACTGAATACATACAAGGTTTGCGAGCTCCCTCAGTTGACGGCACTCTCCAAAAGCTTTGACTAAAGTGATTAAATTCTTTTTTGGATCTGGCCTGGCAAGAGCAAGTATCATAGGCTTGCGTGGATTGCTAAAGAAGCGCATTATCTGCCAGGCAATGCAAAAAGCTGGGTTAAAAATGACTTCAAGATTAATATTTCACTAAGAAGGATAAAAACACTCCCAAAAAGGGTATATCAATTAAAGGATGATGGAACACTTACTTGGAAACAAGGATTCATTAGACATAATTGCTCATATTCACAACAAAATGTTCGGAAAATAGGGAATACCTCTGACCAAATTGGTGGATCTGGAGTTTCAGAGCTATCTTCATTTCCTACTTCTCCATCCATGTCACCATGTGGAATGATATGGTGAAATTCCATTCCTGGAGGAATTACCTGAACAAATTGGAATATATCAGAGATGAAGAAGACCAAAACAAATAAAAGATTGAAGCGCATTCAAAGAGGAAAAGGAAGTGACTCCAAATTTAGACAAGGAGATTAGTGTTCAAATGTGGGCAATTTTCATGCCATATAAAATTGTAGATTCATTGTTAACTTGGAGAGGATGAAGTCCATCAATTTATCCACTATTGTTATCACTTTGATAGCTGTTTTTCTTCCTAGATTGCCCACATTGGTGGTTCAATTTTGAAGCTTCCCTGGCTGACTTACAAATGATATCTGATCCCCTGTGGCTGTGTACACTTACACACATATTATTTTAGACCATTACTAAACGTCCAACCATCTTTATGATAATTCTTGATAAATACATAAAAATAGTTCCATTTATCTACAACCACTGGTATACATCTATGGACATCTCACAAGTAATTGCTTGAACCAAGATTAATTACTGACATTTCCAACAAAACTTTATTTTCTGGATTAGTCCATCATTGTAGCCTTAAATTTTCCTTCATGGTGCAATGTCAGACTGCATGTTAACTTGGCACTAACATATGTGACCAAAGGGAGGCAGACTGGCATTGAGTTTAAAGAGAGCCGTGGATTTCATTGATAACATGGAAAGGATGAGGTAGTCAATTTAGCCACAGCTATTACTTTGGTGACTATTTTTCATACTATATAAGCCATGTTGGTGGCTAATTTTAGAGCTTCTTTAACTAACATAAAATATATATGATTCCCTATTCATACTTGCACATAGATTATTCTACACCATTAATACAATTATAACTAACTTTATCATAGATCTTAACGAACACACGAACTACTTCCACGCATATATTGGCACCTTATAATGCCATACATTACTTACATACATCTAGTACTTCAATAAATAAGTCCACGAGTATATTGCATTTCTAACAATGAAAAAAAAAACTAATAGATATTCAAGTAAACAAAAAAGACATTTGTTTTGACTTACAACCATGCGAGGCATGGACCTGCCAAAGCAGCTCACATTGCGTTTGATTCGTGCCTGAAGCTTGCGCTCTAATACTGGATCAAATCCATCATATAGACGCCATTGCTCTTCTATCTCCTGTCTTGTGCTAGTAATAATTACTTCAGATACATCAAGAGATATTTCCTCGGCCTCTATTCGCCGCATTATTTTGTACGTTGCATTGATCTCCTCCCTTGATTGGCGCCTTTGCTTCAAGAGTTGTTCGAGCTTGTCTTGTCCAAGCGAGTGACCGGTAAATATCATTGGCACATTTAAAGCTCCAGATAGGAGAGCAGCAGAGTTCCCAGCGTCTGCATAATGTCCATGAATGGCAACAGGCCAGAGTGGATCTCTGCTGCCAATCTGCTTTCCAAGGACCTTAGAAATCTGCACAATGTGGCTAAGTGCACCATCAACGAATTCAGGAATATGTGGCCAGAGAAGTTCTTTGGAAATATATTTATCTTTTGGGCCAAATGGTATACGGATTATATAAGCACCACCACTTTCCCCAATTTCATTCATGGGATTGTCAGAGTTGGGTGGATTTAGCATCTCTATTGGCTCGCTATAGGTAAAATCAACATCTGGTGCTGATATTTGTCTTGTTAGCAAATCAACACGATAAACTCCGGGCATTGCACCCAAGGCCCTGGCTAGTTCGACAACATACTTGACCTAAGTATACAGAATAGGACGCATACATCATTGGGAGGAATTTAAAGAAAATTGGAAGTGAAACCAAGAAAATCAAAATTTGCAGAAAGAAAGGCCGGAATCTACCTGACCACCTGTATCAGAATCCCGACCAAGCTCCATGTTTTCTCCACGTATCAAGCCATGAAGACTGTAAGAAGGGTTATTGTCAATAAATAAACAGTAAAACCTATTTGTTCACCAGGCTTCCATTTAAAAAAAGTTACTAAATATAATATGCTTCCATTTAAAAAAGAATTACTCTACATGCCTTATTGAACTTGTTTAAAAAATAGTTCTGAATATAACAAATGATATTTCAGTGTACACATCCCAAACCTTTATAGCATATCATATATTAGCAGAAATCACAAACCTGATTAGCACAAGATAATGTTTCTTTTCCTCATTTTGACTTGCCCAGTTTGGCATCATATCCACTGAACTGACCCTTCGCATTCTCCCTCTGAGGCTATCAACACGAGCAAGATCACCAACTGTATCACCCTTTTCTCCTTCCGATAAGTCTTCTGACATATCAGCAGTCGCCTCTCTGTGAGCCCTTTCACGTTCAATATGCAATTTAGTCTTACGCTGCGCTTCTTCACCCTCAATCTAGATATAAAACCAATTGAAAATGTGAAACAGCGTATAGAATACTTAAAAGTATATCCGAAGAAATATATAGCAGGGAATAGGAAAACAAATTACCACGAGATCCACCACTATTGAAGGCACATTAGGATTAGTATCTTGTACACAAATTTGGTTACTGTTAACCAAAATTGATTACAGTAGCATGTTTATCCAGTCAATCCAACTTTCAAAACTACCATGTATGTTTTAATATTAGCATGTGTTTAAATAAATAAATACATATTGTTGACCAATCAATTCGAACAGTCAAGTAATCCTCTCTGATTAAGATTAGAAGTAATTTAATATAATGGAAATTATCGACTAGTATAAAAATATACACGTTTCTTCTTGCGGGCCAAGTTCCAAATCCTCCAACACATATTCTCCAACCTCGTATTCCTCTCCTCAGAATTCCGAATGGCTGATGCCTGCAAACATATTTCAACCAAAAATCAACTTCTTCCAGCACCGATGCACTATACAAACACGCATGCACGCACGCACAAATCATTATGTCAGTTGGCTTGACCGTCGACCGGTCCTTTCTTTAGAACTCGCACAATTTTTTCAGAATTTATTTGACCTCAAGTTAATTAATTGTTTAATGCAAATGACAGCTTCAAATTCAATATATTTAAAATATAGAAATAATGTGTTAGAAATGTACACCCTGGGAGAATGAAAGTCAATAGAAAATGAAATTCAAAAATACGATCAAGTTTTCAGTGCGAGTCAAAGAAAAATGTTAAATGCACTCCAAAATTTCATGTTAAGGTTCGGTGTTTGTACCGTAGTACGTGGAGCTCGGAAAATCAATTCCCGATAAACATAATGATTTGAAATTCAATACACTTGAATATATGCATGTAAAGAAATTAATAAAACGCGAGTTTTGTGAATTAATGTTGAAATGTATAATTTGATTCAAGTTATATGATTATGTCCTCAATGTATCAATAATCAGAATAGGAGCACAAACTTGAATCGATTAAAAATTAGAAACAGAAATCAAATTAATAGATGGAAATATATTCCGTGCTATCTTACCCGAACCCAAGAACGGTGAAGATCCGTCTCATCGAATCCAGTAATGACTTCTTCGACAAAATACTGAGCCGGACTGAACCGACCTCTCTCTCTCAACAGAAGCGAGGATTTCTGATTGTTGATCCCTGCATCAACGTCAAGGATCGCCTGCAAGTAACTGTTTATCCAGTCGTTTCCCGCCATTTTTAGCCTTAAAAGCTGAAAATTCCTCAGGTATTAATGCTGCGATTCACATACGAATAGATGCTATATTTATGCAGTATTTACTGATTAGTGGTTAATTTATAAGCGTGTACTGTACAAATTCATGTAGATTGAAAATATCGAATTGATAGTATAGAAAATGAACAACGAAGAAAAGAAGTTTGTGTGTGTGTGTGTGTGAGAGAGAGAGAGAGAGAGACGGTTTAGGAGCAGTATTTCTGGTAATGGAGAGTGCAGTACTGCAAAAATGACGCAAAGGACTCCACACAGGATGTAGACGAAAGTGAAAAGTCACAGGTGGTTATATTGAAAGGAATCATAGTTTTTTAATTGCAGTTAAGATCTTCAATTTTTATAGCAATTATTATTATTATTATTATTATTTGTCGAATTCTTATAGTACATTTCATATAATGATTTATGTCAAAATATTTTGTTTCCATATTTTAAAATGAGAGAAAAATATTTTTTTTTTCGTATTTTTTTATTAATTTGTTTTTGTAAAATATGATGGAAAAATAAGTCGTTACACTCTATATCAATAAATTTTTTTGACTGTGTTAATTAATGAAAAGTTTGAGGACAAAAGTATCATGAAAAATTGTTAGAGACGTAAATATTATAATATGCAAATATTGAGAATCTTAAGAGTAATTAAAATGTTGTGAAAATAATAATAATTGTGGTGTGAATATAATTATAACCCTGAAGCGGCATTGATTCTAGTAGTGGGAGTTTTATAGCATGTTTTGCATGTGGCAGCATTGCACTAATTTTAGTAAGGATTAAAATCTAAATTTTAATCTAAAATAAAGTCAACAATTAAATCACACATCTAATGGAATCCATAACGTGTTTAACCGTATATTTTATCAATATTTATTAAAATCTACTAATAATCTGATTTTAATACATATAAAATGGGGCTAAATATAATACATTTTGTTAATGTCACACATTTCATCAACTTTCATAAAAATCTATTAGAAATTTGATTTTAATACCCATCGAGTGGGGCTAAATATAAAACATTGTGTTAATGTTACACCTATATTTACTAGAAATACATGTAGTGAGATAGAGTTTTATGAGAGGGGATTTAGCTACTGATACTCCTTTTATAGGATTTCAACCCGACTCGATCAAACCCTAAGATATGGCCAATATATTGAGTTGATTATGCTGTGGTTGATGAAATCAACAAGTGGCCTCATGATACATACCAAGTCGACCATAAATCAGCAATCTAGTGTGGATCGATTATGACATGATATTTCATGGTGACTAATGTGACGAATACATCTCACTTACTGATACGTGTGTTTTTGCACAACTATTTAATACTTAAATGAGCTTATATATTCATTAAATGGGTGAATTTCTACTCACAATTATGTACTTATTGCTTTGTAGGTAAAAATCACCCAAAGAAATATAACAAAGCAAAAAAGAGGAGAAAACGACCAAAATCGTGCAAAATTGTGAAATTTGGGACCAAAATGCATAAGTTCAGAAAGTTAAATGACATTGGATGCAATTTTTGGAGGGTATGATTGAAATGAAATTCAAAATCTGAGGACCAAATTGTACAAGATCAAACTTGAGAGACCAGACATACAAACAGTGGATGACTAAGTTAGACGACATGAAATGAGAAAAGACCCACGTGCAGGCTTAGATAACGAGCACGCGGGAGGCTTAAAAACTAACTCGAGAGCAAAGTGCAATACCCCCGTGCGCGTGCCACTTCCAGACTAGGGCCTTTTTTGTTGTTTTCACCAAATTTTGGGGGCTTTTAGGGTTTTTATAACCAATTTTTATCCACTTTTAAGGAGACTCTTACTCTTTTATTTCTTCAATATTCTTCTTCCCTTTTTCTTTACATTTTCCTTTCTTTTTCTTTTGATTTTACTCGTAATTTTTTGGGGGAAAAAATCAAGAGCACAAAAAGAATACATTTGGAGAAATAGTTGGGGAAAATCAAGCTAGTCAAGCCATCAAGAATTCATATCCAAAAATGGTTTTATCTTATCCCTTGTATTTTCTTGTAATGTATTGTATAAAATATTCTCTTTTTATCATATATTTAATACGGGCTAAGTTTTATTGTTGAGATTTATGGATGAAACTTAACCTAGTTTGTATTAATTTGAATGTTCGTTTCTAATATTTAAATGCTTATTTTTCATGTGTATTTGTTATTGTATTTCATACATTTTCATTTATGTGGCTAATGAATGATTTTATTTAGTGATTTGTACATCGTTCGAAGGAATATTGTGTATTTTAGACCAAACAGTAGAAACTTTAAGTTTGTGTAAGGGATAGAGATATACCCCCAGCCCTAAGTGACCATCGAGCTATTTTCACAAAGATTAATGAGGTTGTTTGATTTTAATCGACATAGAGATATAATAAGTTAAACTAATCAATTAAGGTTAATTTCGCTCGAGAAAGGTAACTAACTAAAATCTGAAAATTGGGTCTAATATCGTAAATGAGTAATTTATTAATTGGGATGTTGAGTAATTAATTTGACTACGGTTAAGTGAAATAATGAATCTCAACCACGTTTTTCCTTTGAAATTCCCCAAGTGTTTATGTGTTCTCATTTTGTAGATTTTTAATTAATTTTCCTTATTTTCCAAAATCAAATTCTACTGTGTGTATTTTTATTGTTAAAATTAAATTGACAAAACCTGTGTAATCAAAAGTAAACATTTCTCGATGGATCGACAACTCGGATTCAAAAAGTTCACTTTATTATTTGAATGCAACCCATGCACTTGCAGTTTGGATTTTATAGCGAATAACAAGTCTTTTGCGCCGTTGCCAGAAAATGTTTTTAATTTGATTATCACTTTAATTAATTTTGTTTTAACAAATTTTTTTATTTACTTGTATGTTTTTATTTTTGTATATTTGACTAACCCCCGAATTGTTAATCTACTGTGTGTTGGTATTCTCTCCTTAAAATTTTCAACTATATTTCCATTATTCTCATCTTGGTAAAGTAACAAAGTTTTTTACAATGTCTAATCTCTACATTGACTA
>CAIGRQ010137142.1:0-12368 GCA_903798375.1 Fraxinus sp. D2006-0159
AGCTCGTGGCTCGTCCCTCCACGAGCCACGAGCCGAGCCGAGCTCGTGGCCTTAAGGGCCGAGCCGGCTCGGCTCGGCCCATTGACATCCCTAAAGCCACCTGGTGGAAGCTATGAATCCATGTATATGGATTACTCGAAAAGAAACATAAGGAAAGTACGAGGCATATGAAGTATGAGTGCTTCTTGTAAAGCTTTAAACAAGAAGATATTAGCACTAGGATACGTAAACATTATCAAAGAATAAAGAAACAATGATTCTTAAATCTAACCTGAAATTCAACAGGCCGGCCAGTTTTTCCAGACATTTCATCACACTGTCCAATAACAATAAATAAATAAAACATACGAGAAACAACTTCATGCATTTCTTCATCAACAACAATTCATATATCAGGAAAATGATCTATGTACTAGCACATACGAAAACTTTTGAATGCATATACATGAATAGGTTGACTTTCTTCAAGGAATAAGTATTATTTTGGCACCATAAATATCTCCAACATTTAATGATTCTAAAAATATAGATAATTGTTTAAATATCATTCATATTACTCATTGTGAATGCCCATTTGTTGTATATAGCTTGTTTAGTCTTTAATATGCTTAAAACATTAATTTGTGAAATAAAAGTCCCCGTATAATATTTTTATCGTAAGGAAAAAGTGAAAGATATTGAAAAACAGTAATTTGAACTGGAAAAAAAATAGAGCTTATTTTATACTACAAAACTAACGTTATCAACTACATACATCTCCTCCTCCAGCTTAAACAAGAACATAAAAAATAGTCACTCAAAATGCACTATACTTTCATGCGTCTTAAAGATGACAGCAATAACCAACAGAGCTAAACAATGTGCCAAAAAACCTGAATGTAAGGAAAATAAATGTCCTTCAACTTGCACTGGAGTATTGATACGTCTAGAGTACCCATTTTAGGCTCAAATATCTCAACCTGCCAATATGTAAACAGCAGTTACTATCAAAGCCAAGTTGTACTATCTGAGGTAGCATCAAATATTCAAATAATGATTTCTGTATATTGATTCTTCCTTAATGGAATTTCATGCAATTTTTTGCGAATTTTATATGGTAGCAAACTCAAGTTTGACCAGGGCTCAATTAACATTTTGTGTTCACGAGACAAAAGGAAAGAACTCATAAAAGTAACAGATCTTATTATATATTTGCAGTAAACCTATCTGATTTCACAATATTATTACTAGCATTACCAACCTAATTTAGGAGCAGGAAACTCAATTCCTTGAACATGTAGAAATAAAACGCCAAACTTCAAAGGGTTGTAAAAAGTTAGTATGTTGTATGGAGATTGGGCATGTAAAGAGTCAGTCATCATGGTAAGGTTTTCTATTATAGAGTAAGTGCGATATCCCATTGAAGAGTAGACTTTAGATAGCAATTACTCATCAAATAGTGCCGTCATGGTATTATAAAATAGCCACGTGGCTACCCGTGGTGTGTAAAGTTTTGTTCGTCATAAAATATGGCATTCCATGATGGTGACATGTTTAGCTGTCATGGAAACAATTCGGATTTTTTAAAAATAAAATAAAAGATTCCATGACAGTAATATCAACCGTCATGGAAAGATTTCAATTCTATGACGGTCGCGACTTTCATGGAATCTCTATGCAATACACATTCTTGTAGTTAGCTGTCGTGGTAAGGCTTCCACAATAAATGTAGCTGACATAGAATGGCTAATCCAATATAGTGCTAGAAAGATCAT
Organism: Fraxinus sp. D2006-0159; assembly: GCA_903798375.1. Taxonomy (NCBI): domain Eukaryota; kingdom Viridiplantae; phylum Streptophyta; class Magnoliopsida; order Lamiales; family Oleaceae; genus Fraxinus; species Fraxinus sp. D2006-0159. Next base: position 1,755 of record CAIGRQ010137142.1, read on the forward strand.
CAAAAGTTTATGGAACCATGCAATTCATTCGAAAGATAAGTTCTCCTCCTACAATCACACAAACAGTGTTCATAATATTTTCACTTTCTCTTTCCAAAAATAGATCAAAAGAGTAAAATATTACTAGAATTTAATATTTCAAAAAGATTTTCCTTGTTTAAAAATATGATTGCATGAAAAACCCAGAAGATTTGAAAGCAGCATTATGTACACTATAAATTAAAAGCATTTTCATTAAGGAAATTGGAAAGATGTGCCCTGCTCCACATATTCTTCTACAATCAAAGGGGATCGATTCAAGGAGAATGAGATCAGTAAAACACTAAATAAATTTGTTGTCAGATTGAAGGTGTTCAAAATAGAGAAATAGATACTGTTTAACAAGGTAAAATATATATACATAACCAAAGTTGAAACTTGAATTATTTAGACAAGGAGAAGAATAACAAAGAAAAAGTTACCTTTGTGAAGCTTCCATCAGATGATTTTTCTATTTCATCTTCTGAAGCAGCTCTGACACCACCATTGGCCTTCATTAAAAGTAATAAAGATCAGAAAAGAGAAAAGGAAGAAAAACTGAATATTAAGAGAAGAAAATTGCAATTAAGTAGACTACCTTCCATCTTCGTTCTGAGCTGGAAGAACTTATTAAAGCATCTCTTTCCAGATGTAACATGTACACTTTCTTACAGTTCTTGGTCCTGGAGGAAACTACAGCTCGCCTAGAGTACAAGAGAAAGAATGGAAATGAACGTGGTTCCAGTATGAAATCTTTTCTTTCATGATTAAAGAAAAAGGCAATAACATATCTTATTCAAGACTTCAAGTCATACCTTCCTAAAGACATCGCTGCAATGGCCCCGCCGTACCCAAACATGCCAAAGAAGGGCTGCAGAGACATTAATAAAGACAAAATAAAAAAATTACTCTACTCCTTGGATGTTACAACATTTAAATGAGTTTGCTACACATGCCATCACATGGTAACTAATATCAAGATATTAAATAGACATTAGTCCAATATTTTTAAGAAATCTGTTACCGTTAAGTATGGTGGTTCACCCCCTATGGCGAGTCCTCTTGATGATCTGTGCAGAGATGCTCCCATCTTTCCCCTGCAAAAAGTAAAATGGTAGCAAAACACATGGAAAAAATAAATCGGTGACATATATGGCAATGTTGATGAAGTAACAATCATTAGATATGAATGCTTGCATATGAAGTTACTTAACAGTGAGCAAAGGGAAAGGCATCGTGTGGATACAGACTGACAGTAATTAAGTGAAAGAAAGGCAAGTGAGTGCGCATCTTTAAGAAAGAGGATCTAGTCATCATGATAGGTAGGTTAGGTTCCCTTATAGCTATACTGCTAGATGCTTCATTTAAAAGTATGCACCCATAACTCATTAAGTTCCAATCTATTAAGAATGATATTTCCCATTGATGGTACTACTATTTCGGAACAAATAGTAACCGTGATAAAGACATTGATTCAAAAGTATAAAAATTAACCTGGTTACAATGAATAGAAATTAACTAGCTGTTAGAAACATCCAAACTTTTCCCATCAAAAAGAGAATGAGGGGAAGAAAGAGTCAAACTTTTGTAGAAGCCATAATTATGGACCATATTTGTATTAAGTAAAACTTAAGATTCCCATTACAGCTAATAATATACCACTGTACTATCGAGTTTTCGTCGCTGCCATCCATTCCTGGGCCTGTGTCAAAAATTGAGATTCTGCTCTTTTGCACATCAACACTGGAGATAAAGCAAAAGTCTTTATCAGCTTTTGACATTTGCAAGAGATTACTCTTGTCCAAGACAAATTAATATAGGCCAAAGACATTCAATCAAAATGAACAATAAAATATTCAGTTTGAAACATGATGAAAGCGCATACAACCACCAGATACCTGGACTTTCAACTAAAATTATAAAATTGAACTATCTTGGCAAAACTATATTCCTTCAGCAAATACTTGAGTTGAATTTCTAATTTTTCCTTTACATATAGAAGCCTTATTAAATGTACCCTTTGAAGTTTATCAATCAGATATAGTTTCTCATGCACAGACCAAAGTAGGAATCCTTATTTTTCCTTTACATCTCAAATCATACATTCCATAATACAAGCCGTATTAAATGTAACCTTTGAAGTTTATTGATCACTATAGTTTCTCATGCACAGACCAAAGTAAAAATGTAACCTTTGAAGTTTATTGATCACTATAGTTTCTCATGCACAGACCAAAAAAAAAAAAAAAAAAAAAAAACTTGATTAAAACAAGAGATTTTTGAAAACCAAGCAAACCTTATTGATCTTCTCTGATTCTTTTCGTTAGACCATAAAGCTTGCAAGGAATTATCCTGGTAAACAGTTGAGAGGCTTTAGTATCGAACTCATGAAGAATGAATGGGTAAACTATATTCCAAGCTTACTATCAAGTCAGCAAGGGCTGTTTCAAATGTATACTCCTCTGGCAACTCCTTCAATAAATCTGTATCTGGAGTAAGGTCCCACATGTTCTACAAAACAATCAAGAACTACACGATTAAACAATCCTAAAATCGGCACAGAGTTCACTTAATCAAAGCATCCCTACAAAGGCACTTGATAATTACATAACATTAATTTTTAATGCAATACCTCATATGTATCAGCTTCATCAGACCCATCCTACATCAAAATGAACAGACATCAGTCATTAAAATCATGAAACAAAAATGAAAATAGAACTAGAACTAGAATTGATTTCAAAAACAGAATCTCACATGAAGCCTTATTATGTGCCACTCGTTTGGCTTAAAATTCTTAAAATTCACTATATTTCTTATCGTTTTCTCATATGCATCTGTAAAATGAAATTCTGGGCTCGTCCAATCAATTCTTCTTCTCGGCTTTTGAGACATTGTCTGTCTTACAAATTTGGCATACACATTCTTGACAACGTCAACAAACTTGTCAAGAGGCATATGATTGAACAAAGCACGGACTTTAACCCCCAGAGTCACACCATTCGGCATAAGAACCCGAAATTTGTAAATCTTATCAACACCAAGATCATCGTCTTCGTTCTTAATACATTCATTTGGCTTCTTTCTCGCCCTCTCAGAGCTGGAATCTTCAGTAGGCCTCTTACTCCCTCTACTAGGAGGTGTTCTTGAGTCCATCTCTCGCTGAGCAACAAAATTAAAAAGATGTGCATATAATTACTTGCATATTTGCAGGTAAAAAGTTGATTGCTCGCATCAAAAGAAGGAAAGAAGAAAATGTTATATTATCTAAGTAACAAAAATTCACACGACCCCTTCACATTTAGTTGTCACAACATATAATTAAGGCATTTGAAACATACAACAGTGGTCAGGCCCGAATGCGAGCTCTGAAGGCCCGGATACTGGGCCCGGCCGGGCCGTGTATTTAGACACCCTAGTGATGTACCTGTCCTACAAAACCTAAAAATTTTCACGAACAGAAAGGCTTTCACAATTCTCACTCAAAGAAGCAGCCGGGTCACATTTATGCACAGAAAAGTTTTCATTTTTATAAATCCTTCTAAAAAGTTAACAAGAAATCTTGATTTTAAATTTGTGATCTTAATGCATGAAAGAAGTCAAATGGAACAAAAATAATTAAATTAAAACGAAATGGACAGATACATTGACAAGCCCCCATGATAAACCCTCGGCCAAATAACACAGAATCAGAAAAATCCAAAAAGTAAACAAGAAATCTTGATTTAAAGTTTGCGATTCTTGATGCACCGGAGAACCCATGAAACAACAGACAAAACTAAAACAAAATGTTTACAATCATAAAAATAAGCCCATAATCTATACACTATAAACTCTCAACCAACAACACAGAACCAAAAAAACTGATTTTGACGACCAAAAAAAAGCAATGGACTCTATTTGGAGATGAATTCGTAAAGACAAAAGTGTGTGTATATATACACACACAATCACGTTTGCATGGTTAGATGAAACAACTAAACGTACATTCATCCTCATACTGTCATACATACACAAACACAAATATACCTTTATTTAAACACTAAACAGAACTTTGTAGAAATGGTTTTTCGTATTTGCAGAGGCAAAGAGAAGGGTTTTCAGCTTTTGAGAGAAAAGAGGGGTTTGGAGAGAGAAATGGTGCAAGACTGTTAATGAGTGTTGTATATATGAGAAGCCCTTCGTATTTCAGACTCTCTGTATCCGCGCAAGGCGCACCAGTGAGTATTGAGTAAGGGCCCATTTGCTATTGTACGCGCTCTGCTCCCCGAGGAATGTGTCATGCCACGTGTAAGAAATTTCCGTTACAGCATCAAGTAATATCGGTGACGTACCTGATTGTATATTATAACATTGCATTATACCCTTGTTTCACTTAAAATTTAATTAAAATATTAAGTCAAAGTTAACTATTAATTTTAACTACACATTTCTACTATTCACAATTGTTCAAATACATATTTCATCAATTTTTATCAAAATTTACTAAAATTCTGATTTTAATCTCTACAAAATAGGAGCTATACTAAAAAGTAAAAATGCATCATCCGAAATATTTCGTTGCTGATGCCGCATTTCTGTTGTTAATTGTAATTGGCAATTGGTAAAAAAAAAAAAAATTGTTGTCCATATTTTGTGAAAGCTCCCCGGTAATTTCTTACTTAATAGCTAATTATCGATAATTACTGATGAACTACTAATGAAATTCTACGTCGATAGTCACCCACAAATAATTTCAGCAAAGCTAAATACCAATGGTTGAAATTCTTTCTCACAAAAATATAATTTAATTAGCAATCTCACATGATAAACTCCCAACCAAATTAAATTCTATTGTGCTGAATGTACATCATAATTTACATATTTATTTATGGGTAATTGACACAAAACGTCCCGACCTTTGATTCATTGGCGCATAACGTCCTTACCTTTGCCTTTTCTTGCGCAAAATGTCATTCCATCCACAAACCGTTAGAATTCACCGTTAAATAAAAAAAAAATTTATTTTCCACAGATAAGGGTAAAACTGTCCAACCATCATAACTTCATAGTGCTTCACTTCTATCTCGCCTTCTTCTTCTTCAAATGTTATGCATAAACTAAAAAGTATAAGTAATATGAAAATTAATTTGGATGATATTGTAAAAAATACGGAAAAATGACTGAAATCACTACATTTCTGGTTGAACTTCATCATGACTGACGTAAATCTAAAAAAATAAAAATAAAAATTGGAATGGTATATGAAGAGATTGACTGTGGTCGATAAAATTAAGATGTGCATCCCCATTTTGTGCTTACGAAGGGTGTAAATAAGGGATACGGTGAGAATAATAACTAAAATGTGCTTCTGTGAATGGAGGTTTCGAATAAAAATGGAGAATATGATGAACATGAACGGGTCTTCTTCCAATTTAGCATGAAATTGTCTTTGCGAGAAACATCCCTACCTTCACTTTATCTTTGCGAGAAACATCCTTATCTTTACATTGTATTGGTGAAAAAATCCATACATTTACATTGTCTTTGCGTAAAACATACCTACCTCTGTTAAAAATTGTGCAAAATGTCCCTGCCAGATACAACCCACGAACCCTGTTTATATGACCTGCAACTCACTATCCCTAACACCCATTTCGAACACAGCAAAACCAATAATCAACAACCAAGCTCAATAACCAAATCTAGCAATTACAGTACTCAACAATCAAACGCAATAACCTAAACTCAGTAACAAAATAGCGAGGAGCATATAATATTGCAGTCAATGAAGCAAAAATCAGTACACTTTCTGTCCAATTCAAAAATATCAACAAAACATATACAATTCAGCATATCCTACATCAATTACTATTGTAGTGAATGAACCTTAACCATATACAATTCATGTGCAGTGATTCATTGAATAAAAAATTGAATTTTTAAAAAAAAAAAAACTAAAACCAGTAGTATAATCATATTAATTCCGTGCTAGTGGTGGTGCCCATTTGCAAATCCTACTATTGTGTCCTCGTGCACCACATTTCTTGCATGTCATTATTAGCCCTGCTCTTTTTCTTGGCGCTAATGTAGCTGTAGCTAACTGACTCTGACTTGAAGAAGTCTTTCTAGACCTCTTTAATTGGCTTGATACCACTTCATTTGGTTCTTTCCTTCTATTTTTTTTTTTGGCCTCCCAACCCTTTTTGTGTACACTGGTGGATTAAGGATTGAGACCTGGGTTAGGCCATGAGTCTGGGCCTGTGATGGGGGAGATGGATGGAGTATAAGTCATGAGGTACACCTCCTTCTTGTGGATGCCATCTACATATTCAATTACATTAAGTCCCCTCGATGCAACCGAGGCAATGACATGGCAACAAGGAATTCTCGACAATTGTCAAACACAACATGTGTATGTTCTTGCCCTTAGGTTCACAGCATTTAGTACGGTGCCTGCGTTGTGTCGAACTTGAAACCTTTCATTTCCTGCATATTCAGCCCACTCCACCCTTGCAAGTCCATCGTTCTTGTCTAGAATTTTTCGAATTCTAGGGCCTATTGATGCTGTCCAACGATCAGAGGACTCTCTACGAGCAACAATCATTTTCATCAAATAAATTCGAATCTCCTCTAGCATTGTCAAAATGGGCTTCTCTCTTGCGCTGTCAATTGTACTATTAAATGATTCGCATAAGTTGTTTAGAAGCATGTCACATTTATTCCCTTCTCTGAAATTGGATTTACTCCAATGAGATGTCGATTTTGATTTAAGCCATTCATATGCACTTGCCAAGTTGATATGTCACCCAAACCATCCCTTTTTACCCTTTCCATGAATGTACTAACTGACATTTTTGGTTCAGACCTCCAATCAGATAAATATCTATTGGCCAGATAGGTAGAGCTCACTCTGAAGTTCCTATACACCATCAGGCATGTATGCTCTTCGACTAAAGTTTTAATCACGAAGCTTGTCTTCTTATGCTCCTTCGTAGCATATAACAACCATGGGCAATCCTCCTTACATATGGCTCTTAGTCTGATGGCGTCATCCTTCTTATATTTGATCTCTCGATTTCTACGAACCGAATGTTCGGTGATTGCAACCTTCAAGATGGCCTTGGACTCAAATACTAAGCATGCATAGCATAACAAAATTATTAGGACCTTCGTATCAATAGAAGTGAGAATTAGTAAAGAAAATCTTCAACTAACCTGTTCTAAACTTCATCCACATTTGCACCTTCGCCATGATGGTATTCTAAGCTTTCCTCGTATTGTGACTGCAATTTTTCTGCATTCTCCTCAAAAAATTTGTCTGCCCAAGTAACTTCATCCTCCGCTCCTTGGTTCTCTTCGACAATTGGTACATAACAATCTTCAGATGTTTGGTTGTCATCAACTTCATGCGCATGCAATGGCAATGCATATGATTGCCTTGGGGCTACGACATATAATTGTAACAAGTTTTGGCCTTCCCTGTCCTTAAGTATGCACAAAATATCCCTTTCGCTCGCCAATCTCGTCAATCCCTTTCCTAATCTCATCATTTGCTTCTTATAATAGAACTCCAAAGCACGTAAAAATTTCATCAAATTCTCTTTCGTGCACCATGCAGCCCGAAAATAATCAATGAAAAGCACAACCCCCCTTCATACACCAAATTGTTTGACTTTGCATAAAAATTGCCGCCATGATGAACTTCAACAGTGAAGTATGGAGAATTACCACCAGCATGCAAACGGTAAGAAATTCATAAACAAAAATCCAGCAAGAATTTGACACAGACACACATAAGTCATGAACATTTTTCAGAAACAACCGAAAACCCCCCAATTTCACACACAACTCATAAACTAAATCAGCATAAAAAAAATTGGGTGAATGCACATCATTTTTTGGTTCAATGCACGTAAAAATTTGGTAGATTGAAGAACGGTGTAAATGGGTGGATCATCTCCGGGATCCCTCAAAATCGGAGGAAGCATGTTCAGTGCAAGATTTCTGCTTCAAGTATATACCTGCATAACAGCGATAAACCACTAGAAAACTAAATGAAAACAATCAATCAAGCCAAAAATCGAAAGATTTTTCAGAAATCATAAAAACCCATTTTTGGATTTTTCTTACAGTCGCTCACGTCTCACTGTGGGCTTCAACAAATCGTGGATGGTGAACGACGAGGGAGGAGAAGACAGTGAACGGAATATGAAGAGACGGGTTAGTCATGAGATAGTGAAACCAGGTCCGTCTCCCTTCCAAGTACTTGGGGTTTTGCGTAACAAAGCCTTTAGAAGTGAAGCACTGTGAAGTTATGGTGGTTGAATGGTTTTATCCTTACTTGTGGAAAATAAGAAACCATTTTTTTTTTGATTTAACAGTGAATTCTAATGGTTTGTGAACGGAATGACGTTTTACACAAGAAAAGGTAAAGGTAGGGACTTTATGACCCAACAAATCAAAGGTCGGGACGTTTTCCACAAAAAATCACCAAAAGTAGGGACGTTTTGCGCCAATCAACAGACGATATGTAACGGACATGTTATACATTTTAAATGCAATATGAAAGCGTGTCATATGAAAGAAGTCGTTTCGTAGAGTCGTGTGTTTGCACTTTCATTTTCCTTTTTTAAATAACACCACTTTAAGGAGGATATATGTTGGATCCATACCTGTAAAACCCGTTCATTAATCTTGAATAAAGCTAATCCTCTTTCAAGGAAATTCCCTCCCAAAAATAGTCTGATTAAATCAACTTTTGAATGATGTGGTGATTTTTTTTTTACTCCAAAATACTTGCAGGGAAAGAACACTCGTATTTGATCACCGGGTTTCCTTTGAAACATTATGCTGACAGTGGAAGAAAATTTATGATCAGTAGGATATTTAGAGTGCATGTAGTGCCCATAGTAAGGTTACTGCCAAGTGGAGCGAAGAGAAGATGGTTGGGATTTAGCAGCCTGCTATTGCAGGCAGCTGAAAATTTATTTAATTTTTTTTTTAAGGTTTGGCTTGTCACGGGCTAAAATGGCCCGTGGCCCGTGTGGCTCGGGCTGACAACCCCAAATGGGATCAGCCAGAGCCTCGACCTGGTTCTACTGAACAGCGAGTCGGGCCAGCTCAAGTTTTTCTGGGCTGAACCATGGGCCGCTCAAGCCGACGAGCGAAATTGACACGGGGAAATTAGGCTCATTACTGTCCAAATATCACAAATTAGAATAATACCCCTAAACTAATTAAAACCCTTACACAACCGTAATTAATACGCTAAAAATCCCCAAATCCCAAAACCTTAGAAAGCGCCGGAGAAATTGAAAAGGTAATCCCGGTGCTGGTGCACGGTAGAAGTGGCGGTGATGATGAGGAGAAGGCGCTTGCGCCGTAGAGTGGTGGCCGAGGCCATGTTTATCAGACAAAACTATAACCTCTAGCTTTTGACCCTTCTGGCAATATTCTTCAGCCTCGCTTATGAAGAAAAATGGGCCTGATTTTTCCAGTGAAATTTTAGTTTCTCCATCATGGTGTGATCTTATTGGATTGGCCTTGTTGCAGATTTTGTAGTCCTCCTCACTCACTTCCAGCACCGAATCAGTCTTGGAATCATACTTCAGAACTGTTCATAACAACAGAAAATCAGGGTTCTTGGAGTTGAACAAAAAATCAGAGAAAAATGAGGATTAATTGTGACAAAAATCAAAAGATAAGGGACTTTTTAAAATCCCAAATGCATGCAACCATGTTCATAAAACTCACCTTTAAAATAAACTCGCAAGGAAAGACACGTAGAAAAAGCAAAACGTTACCTAAAGAATCACCAATCTGAAAACGAGTTTTCTCAGCCCATTTGTTGAATTCATCAACAGAAGATGGAACTACCCATAAATTATTTTCACCGCCTACGACGAACTCTCTTGCTTCAGAACGAATGCACAGCAAAAACACGACGGCCAAGCATAAGAAAAGAATTCTAAGTGAAGCCATTTGTCGAATTTTGTACACAGTAGAATAGGATATTGGCTGCTCCTCTCCACTACATATCTACGTAAACGAGGCTTGTGAGATGGATTGTCATAAATGGGGTTTTGGAACGTTGAACAACGTTAAAAATAAAAAAAAATAATCATAAATGCAATATTATTATTTACTTTTAAGTAGTAATAAAAATGAAAGATGTACGAAGGATTTAAAGCTCGATAAAATGACAGTGTTAAGTTGTCCGACCGGATCAAGGGTAAGCTCAACTAGTTTGACAAAGTAATTGGTTCGAGCAAGTATTCACTCAACCAACTTAATATATGGTCGAGTTGGTCGGAAAATAATAATGTAAATAGAAGTTAAATTCTTTTTCGGGCATGTAAAGAAAGTTTTTTGAATTGAAAAAACATATAAGAAGATTGTAGTTTTTAAGTTGAACTTCAAAAGTGGATTATTCTGAAATACTTTTCTTTATCTTTCTTTCATTGGTGAGTAATTGTATAAATTGACAATAATGTATAAAATGCATTAAATCAGGAATTATTATTTCAAAAAATTTAATAAATGCAATTATTAGAATTCAACGTCTACATTGTAATTATGGGATAATTAGGTGAATTCGAAACCAGATAAAAGACC
>CAIGRQ010137157.1:0-13276 GCA_903798375.1 Fraxinus sp. D2006-0159
CGTAGGATCGACCCTTACTTCCACTGCTACATTAGTTTTAGAGGTTTAAGGAATATTTTTGGATGCCTACGACAGCACACCAACACTACAGCACATGCGTCTAATTAGTAATTATAAAATACAACCATGCCAAACTTGATTATCAAGTGTAAAAACATACCAAACCATTCTTGTCTTCTAGGCATAAGATGTTAACATATGCATCAAATATCAAAACATGGTTATATGTTGTTCATCTGTTATGTCTGAAAGAATGTTTTCAAATGATCATAATACAAAGGGGCAGACCACATATTGCCTTTTTATGCAATATTCAGTCTCTAGATTTCATGCCCTTGCTAAAAGACCTTATACTAACTTCTATGGAAATTGATAAAGCGACACTAAACTCTTAACACAAAGCTGTGTCAAATGCCGATGTTGAATTTGCTTATGATGATTTGGCTATTTCTTCAGTAGTTTCCATGTCTATGGTCATACCTTCGACAAACTCAGTTTCTTTTACCTTAGCCATTATTTCATCCCCATCCCCTACACCAGGCTCAACCTCATTTTCCACTGAATTGGACTGAAGCTGGGGATTCTTGGGCTTTTCATAGCTCCATTAGAATTTTGTATGGTTGCTGGTGGAATGTATCACTTGACACAATCTATGTAGATGTAACCAATAGATTCTAGTTTCTGCAAGGGGGAGAAATCATGAAATAAATCAGGACCAATGTTTGAGCAAATTAGCAACAAAAAAGAAGTTGGCCCTATTCTAAGTGCTCCAATTTTATCTATTACCAAGTCTTAATGTAATATTTATCTGCCAGATTTTCTTTCTCGCGCTTGAATAGTGGTTGGAAATAAATCATATCAACAAATAGATCAACACAATCAAATCATGAAGACATGATGTAAGTCATGTCCCAAGGGAGAAGAAAGAAATCCTAGATGGTACAAACATAGACATTCTACGTACTGCCAAAAATTAAACTATATCTTTTACAACCGCCCTCCTCATCCAAATTGAAAAGACCAGAGTAAAAAATAGGCCAAAGTGGAAATTTCTAGAAAAGTAAAAAAGAAACGAAAAAAAAACAAAACAAATCAAAACTTAACGGGGCAGAAGAAAACAGAAGCCTGGACTCTCTTTCCTCGAAATGAAATCCAACCCAAGAAATCAACCCCAAAATCCAAGCCCTAATCACTGCTCACAACCATAAAATCCCTCCCTAATCACACTTCTAATTGGGGTAACGTTGCACCGCATTATCGTCTAAGGATACGTCGTAGCTCAACCTATCGTATCCCGTCGCCGTCAAAGCACGCACCATCTCTGACCACATTTATGAGCAGAGTTTTGTTGTACCGTGCCATACCAACGTAAAAGGTCTCGACTTCAAATTCTTCATCATCAGAAGTTATTCCAAAAAACGTAAGGCCAGTGCCTCACCCATCCACGCATGTATTGTACTAGTTTCCAACAGACTCATCACAAATACATATACGCGAACAATTTATCAGCTGTACTTAGGTATGTTTTGTTATCCATTTTACTAGAAAGTGAATTTCTAGCGAATTGGTATGAGGAATTGTGTAGATGAAATAGTATGGAGTCATTGGTGTATTTGGTGTGGTAGTGGATGAAATTAAGTTTTTGAATAGACAGGGTCATATGTTTTCAATAAATTTCAAATATTTTTTTTATCAATACCAGTGTGATTTAGTTACTGAGAATTGAGATAATTTTAAATGGATTTCTTTGTTTAAAACAATTGAAAAATAGCATGTTATGCAAGATGATTATGTGACTTCCATACCTAAGTTAATTTACATGTACAGACTCTATCTTAACACGAAATACGAATTTTTTTTTTACAAGTCATAATAAAACTGACTTCACCTTTGTTGTTGGTAGTTGATGTCCATCTTAGAATGACATGAAGGAACTCGGGAATATGTCATGGTTGTAGAGCTAAAGATCACTTCTTTGCCGATTGCAAAAGGAAACACCCTTGCACACTATGTAAGGATGGCTTTGAGAAATGTTTTGTAGTGGAGAAAGATAATAAAAACAAAGGGAAATTATTCCTTGCTGCAGTAACAACCGCGGGTTTTGGGAGTGGGTTGATAAGGAATAATCAAACATTCCATATAGACTCGATAGTGTAAACTCGAGTGAGCCTGCGAAGAATAAAATAGTCGAAGAAATGTCCCATATGTTCTAGTCTTGAGTTCGAATAAGTACTGAAGAAGAGCTCCAGATTTCAGTAAACGTCAAGGTTTGGACTGAAAGAGTACGTGCGCAAGTGAATGCAAAAGGAAAGCAGGCAGCTTGATTAGTATATCGTGATCGAACGGGTTGTTTTAAAAAAGTTTGTATGTATATGACTAATGTGGCAGGAAGACCCGTCGTAAATTTATTTTCTGTATGAACTCCTACTTGGCTATGAAAGTTGGTTATTCAGTGACTGTTTGTGCTTCGTTCTCTTTGACCTCATTTTAAATTTTGTTTGGGACATGTTTAAAACATTGCTATTTCAGCTTCGTCAGCCTAATTTCAAATGCAGCCTTTGTTTGTGGTATCTTTATCACTTTCCAATATTTGTAACTTCAAAATGAGCACATTACACTTCAAAGGCAAGGAAATATGGACCTTCTATTATTCTTAGAACCTTAGGTCCTGATTTACTTATCTGTTACTTGGTTGAAGCCAAGGGGAGTAACTCATTTTCATTATGTGGGAACAATTCACCAAAGATCTGATATATATAGTCACCACAAAAAAGTTGAATGCACTGCTAGTACCACAAACTGTGGGTTTGTTGAGAAAATTATACACAAAGATGATGTGAAATGATGCAGTTCATTTTATGTTATATACATGTTTGTTTAGGAGGGCAAAAGTGAGCAAAAGAACCGCACTATAAATAACAAAATAATTACTAGTAGAAGGTAGCACAAACAAGGAGAGTCATGGTAAAATCACAACATTCTATCTAAAATGAATAGTATAGAAAAGGCATTTATAACTCAAATATCTGAATAACAATTCTTATGTCCCCAAACAAATTAAAAAGATAAAAGGATGGTTTAACATTTGTAGCATGACATATCTCTTGATAATATCTCCCTAAAAGCAACTCCACATCTCTTTTACTTGATCTTCTTTTTTGGCCTCAACTGTATAATGCAAAAGTTTAGTCCCAAATCTTCATTAACCTCACAACAATAGACGGAAAAAGAAATGTAAACTAATGACATCTATTCATCGCTATTTACCTGGTTGCTGTGTCTACACTTTTTCTTCCTGCAGTTTACATCACGAGGATGGAGACGTGCATAACACCTGAAACATAAGTTAGCAAGTCAATCCATGTTCTATGCATATTTCAAGCTAGTGCAAAATGAGATGTTTCAAATTACTCATTCAGATAATAGCACTAAAGATGACGGAGAAATTGGAAGTATTAATTTCTGCTGGCAGTGAAAATAGATAATGAGAAAGCGGTTAGATGCTTATTCGTATATTAATATTTTGTAAATATACTTTACTGCAAAGAGGTTAACCTAACGACAAGAGCTCAATGGTGAACTCCCAAACTAGACCCTCCCAAGTAACACATACCTCTAAGGCTGAAATTTCAGAAAATTATCTAATTCATTCAGCAAGCTTTTGAATACCATTAGAACAACAAGAAAGTATTAAAGGTTAAATAGAATCACAACTTGTCAACTGCTAAATCACCCTTCCTAGTAAATGAAAATCCCAAGCAGAAATGGCCCTTCCTAGTAGAGCTAATACACAAATTTAACAACGATGCATAAACATTAAGAACTCATCCACAGTTCCATGAGTTGATTACAGCAAATGAACTTCCGAGTCACAAGCCTCTCCCATCTTCACGCGTCGAGCTTAGATAATATAACGACATGTATTGCCCTACATTTAAATACAATGTCAACCGTTAATTATGCAATCATGATGAAATGAAGTTTTAACTCATGAATAAGAGAAAAATTTATACCTTATGAATCATATATAAATTTCGTAGACGACGGGTGGATCGAATTTCCAGGTGATAAATGTTGTGAGAGGGAGAATAGTGTTGGGATGGAATATTGCGAAAGAGAGAATGGCATCAGTGTTAACATGGAATGTTGTTGTTGTTGAGTTGGCTGAACGTTGATTCCTCCATCAACCATTTTACTGAGGCCTTTTTTCAACATTTTACTAGTCACAGATGTTGATTCGACCTGTATGACATGAATGGTAATTTTGATTTGTATTTTGAAAAATGGCTAAACAAGTCATAATCTATTCAACGTAGCTTCGCTTTATTCAATGCAGTCTCTACTGGACTTGTTCTTCTGAGTTTTCTTGACGCTCTCTTTCTTCGAGTCTGTTACGAATCCAAAACGCTCACACTCGAATTGTTTGCTAAATTATTGTCTAGACTGAGGAGCTGTGTAATAGGTTACGAAATAGAATTAATTCATGTACTCGATTTCGTGGTCGTAATCTCTTTACATTGAACCTTTATCCACTTCATTATTGCGCGTGAACGATTTTCGTCATCAGCAGTAAGGTTTGCCACCTCCGTAAAACCATTAGAAATCTCTTCATATCTCAATTGTGGTGAAGTACTATCTAACCCTGCGTAGTTTATTGCAACCTTCGTGTGCGCTCTACGAACTTCTCACCTCCATCTCTGGAGTATGTACCTCTCTGGGACATGTGTGACATCATTCTGGACCAGTACTGTGATCGTGTGGCTAGATAGTATTTCCCGAAACTTAAATCAGTGGCAACTGCAAACAACTTCGAATATGTCTCTAATGAACGTCACGATGAATGTCTTTCTCCTCCGACAACCATCGTACATAACAGTCTTCCGTACTTCATACGTCATATCGAAGCATCCTTTTGACGTAGACGTCACGTCGCAATACACCTTTCCCGTTAACTCTTTTTGAAATTCATGAAATTTTGAAATGGTATAAACTGATTGAAACTATTGCTCCATTTCGAATTGTGTTGCACATGGTACCATTAGCCAGAATGACTTGAAATCAGCCTGAAACTCCTTCTCAACTTTATTTATAAGGGCACGTTCGTAGTTTTCGAATGCACGTAACCATCAAAGAAGGCATTTATACTCTCACTTCTTTCTGTAGTTGACATCCCTGCCCAGAAAGTGGTTTTCAAGAAGTAAGGAACCCAACGTCCTATGTTCTCGTACAAGCTAGATAGCCAATCATTGTCATGCAACCCATACGTATCAATCATTGTTATCCAACCAGATTCAAATTCTTCACTGGAATGTGAATCTTATACCAATCTGTGTATAACCCTAAATATCAAACCCGTGGTAGCCAAACTTCTGTGGTAATTTTTCAAAATGTACCACAAACACCATCTATGCTTTGTAGTCGGAAAAACAATCTGAATGGCATTTTGCATTGCCCTATCTTGATCAGTAATAATACAATGTGAAGGTTGATTGCGCATGTATTGAAGCCATGTCTTGAATAACCATACAAAAGTATTCGTGTTTTTGTTCGATACCAAACCACAACCAAGAAGTGTCGATTGTCCGTGATGATTTATGCCAACAAAAAGAGTGAATAACATGTTGTACTTATTAGTGAGATAAGTGGTATCAAATGAAACATCGTCAAACTCCTTATACGCTTGCCTACACCGATTATTTGCCTAGAATACATTACGCAGTCACAACTCATCGTCCAAATCAATACTAAAGTAAAATGCCAAGCATTCTACTTGCATTTTTGAAAAGTATGATTGAATTGCTGCCGCATCTCCTTCTCCAACTCTTAATCGCCTCGATCGTTCTATATAGTTCCGACAATCCTTCTCAATACAAATGATGTTCTCATATCCATATGCTTCTACGACTACAGAGTTGTAACTTTTATGCAACGAAATTCATGCCAAATCATTCACCTGAAGCTTCCATTTCATAGCTACACTCTATTATCTGTTGCATCGATATAACCTAGATTTAGAAGGACTCGTTTCATGATTGTGGTCGAGGTTTACAGCGTTAATTCTCCAATTTCTAAAATATCAGCAGATACCGATATTCTAGCCTTATAGCCCATCTTAACTATTGGTTGTGGCTTCAAAGAACCGACGGCTACATGTCAACGTCATATATCTTACAACTCCATCGTCGCCCTTTTTTGAATTCCTTTTCTTAATTGGAAAACCCACTGAATAAGCACATGTCTTGTAAAAATCATACATATCTTTTTCAATTTTAAGCAACATTCCAACTTCCAGCACAATTACACCAACTCCCATAGATGTTTCACCTTCCACTACATTCACGGGCTCCGTAAAGTTCTTACTCTCATATTGTACCAAGACATCGTCATGCTTGTCTTGCACGTCGTCCATACTTTATTCTATTATGAAAAAAACAATGTTCATGTTTAGTCAACATATAGCACAATTATAATTTCATTTGGTATGTTTAGGTTATAGTGAATAGGGATAGTAAGTACAACAGTTGGTCCTTAGAGCTTTACTTAAAACATTTAGTGTCCACAAGAGGTCTTGAATGATTATAACTCAGACAACAGCTAACAAAATCAATAAATGCAAGACAATTATTTATGAGGCCTCTTTGCATAGCCGAATTTGGAGCTTCATTGTTTGGCTTATCTTATTTATGGTCTAATATTTCTTCCACTACATGGTGGCTACTCTAAATCAAGCTAAAGGCCACCAAACTGACTATAATAATGACATCAACCAACAAGAATGAGTTGTGAACCTCTGAATCTTATATTGAAGCAACAAGTGCGGTTAATAATATCCAAATCAAATTGAACTAGCAACATTTAGTTCAGATTGCATATCAAATCATAAATTGGAAGAATGGACATGTTTTCCCGTCATTTTCACATAACAAACGTTATAAAAACCAAAAAAGCTTTCCCATATAGCAATTTACTTTCATCCCCTTTTGTAAGAAATGTTCGTTAGCATATCAATGATTTTTTCATTCCCTCCAATCGGAGATGTGCGGGTCTCCAAAATTTATCGAATATCGTTGTCGGAAACCGGTTGAAGAGGAAAGACGAGGTGGGAGTGATATTGGGTATCGAAGAGGAACTGGTTGAAGACAAAATTGGCGTGAGAATTGAGTTTCACTCTTACTCACAATGGCTTAGGTTTTAAATTGGGTTTTCCCTAAAAAAATATATTTATTTCAATTGTCTATTTTTTTACTCTGTTTCCAAGCCACTCTTAGTTCCAATTCCTAAGAACCCATAAGCAGCTTCCCTTACCTGGAAATAAATAGTAATAGGAGCATTTAGCTTTGCTCGAAACAAGGTCTTTATCTGGCCCAAGTGACACACAAGTCAAGTCAACTAAGCTCTTCTATAGTTCTTTCTGTATAACTAACTTCCAACAACCAAATTCAGCCCTCACCAACTAGATGACAAGTTCCAAGAAGATTAAATTCTAGGCATTCATGTCTTCCAAGCATAAACATGCATGGAAACACGTCCAAGTATTAGTGGAATCAGAAACGAATCCAAGAACAGACTACAAGTCGGGCTAATATGTTAAAAAAAAAAATTACACACTGGGGACTAGATTGGCTACAGCTTGGCCCAATCCCTTCTACATCCGTCCCTGTGTGGAATTATATATTAACATGATATACGCACATTTTCTACTTGAAAGGAAAAATTTTCCTCTACAATTAAAAGACTGGCGAGTGTATATTTAATAGGATTTTCCAAGCTTGTTTAAGTTTTGAAAGTAACAGATGCATTTATGCAGAACTCTCAAGTACAGACAAGATTAAAAAAAAATTCCCATACAAAAATAGAATGATTGAATGGATTCGAGTTTTGGTAGGGAGAGGAAGGGATGGTGTTAAATAATATGTGAAAGTGAAATACCTTTTCTAGAGCCAAAGCGAGTTTAAAAGCTTGGGATAAATGTTTCTTGCAGACAATAGGAGGGGAAATAGTGGAAATGGCTGGTTGACCTGGCCATATTTCATTTTTGGCCTTTGATCATTAAAAAAAAAAAGAGAGATAAAAGTTAAAAGTTAAAACGTGAAGCTAAAGAATAAAAAGCCAAAAATACCCTTTCTCATCTTGTGCACAATAGTGTAAGAAAAAGATAAGGTTCTTAGTCAAGATCCAGTCCCCAAAGTCGACCACACCACCCTCACAGTCACCCCAACACCGACCACCACACAATCCAATCATTGGTAACATTATCTTCAACAATGTTAGTTTTTTGTGGATTATGAAATTGATTTTTCATATATGGTTTAGATTAAATTTAACATTTATTTAGTTTATTATTCATTATTTAGGTAGATAATTGAATGTACAAAGTTAGTTTTGCGATTTTTAGGGAAGAAGATCATTGGAGATGGCGATCTCCATCATTTTACAGTAGAAAACAGATGGAGAAGATAGGTGGCCGCCGCCTTCTTAACAGTCGGCCCAACTAAATTTTTGGGCCGATTTTTTTATTTTTTTCTTAATTTTTTTCTATTTAATTAATTCTTGTCTTTAATAGAATTTAGTTTTTTTTTTCAATTTTAAATAATATTTAGTCTTTATTTAATTTTTATAATTTCGTTTTACTTAATTTTTATTATTATTTTTTTGGTAATAATTTTCTTAATTTTTTTCTTATTATTATTATTATTTATTTTTTTAATTTAAAATTCTTGTTTTAATATTTATAATTTTATAATTATCTTTAAATTTTTTTCTTTTTTATTTTGGTCTTTAATTTTTATTTAATTTAATTTATTATTATTATTTTTAAAATTTTTAAATTTTTTTAAATGTTTTCTATTTATCATAATTTAATTGCTTTTCAATTTAAAATACTTTTTAATATTCTCTCTTTAATTTTTATATTTTATAGTTTTCTTTTATTTATTTTGGTCTCTTTAATTTTAATTTAATTTAATTTAATTTATTTTTTTAAATTTCTTATTTTCCTTTTCAATTTAAAATGCGTTTTAATATTCTTTCTTCAATTTATTTAATTTTGTTATTTATTTCTTTATTTTTTATTCATTTAATTCATCTAATTTTTGCCTGTGATTCTTATTTTTTTCCTTTAATTTATTAAATCTTTTATTTTTTTATTAGCGTCGATTTAAAATTAATCTATTTCTTGTGTATGGTAATTACAATTCTATTTGCTTAATTTTCAGATATTATGTTCTATTCCATTGTCTCTTGCAGATGGTAGAACATTTAAATTTTTACAGGATGGAGTATCATTCGTCGTTGAGTTAAGACAGATGGCAGAAAAATGTACTTGTAACAATATTTTTGACATTTTACTACTGTGTTGGAGTTGCTCGATTATGAGCACAAAGATATACTACGTTAGTCCTTCTTATGTCCCCTAAATCAGTTGAAAGAGGTGTAGTATTCCGAGCAAATTATTGATGTATTACATGTCAGTTGCTTAGGCCAGTTGACAACGATACACTCCATTTCGACATCGAGGGGCAATATAGCTAGTTTCTCTATATTTGAGTTAACCCTTATAACTGAACTGAAGCTTACGAGCGATGAAGCAACGAGCGATGGTCCTTAGAGAAACAAAAAGATGTACGACGCATTAGCTTAAAGACATGGGATGATGCTTCTATCGTAGTTGATGGACAGATTGAAACTGGGATTGGTCCATATTCTTGAGAGCGTGGTGATGAATGATCACAAAAGCCTGTGATTAACCTTTTTCATTTGGAGTTTGTTGACGACATCAATGCCTTCAACAAATACCCGTGGGACGAAAATATTTTCAGGACATCGTACACATCTTCACGAGATCACACTCGAAGCCCAAGCATAAGTATAATACTTATGGATTGTCCTTGACAGTGAAGGTAAATGTTTAACATAATCAACTTCAATTTTTTTATATACTAAATTTATATATAATAATTGTATGTGTAGCAGATCTGGGCATATGAGATTATTCCCTGAACAAGATTTATGAGGAGAAGAGAGATACATTGTCCTCGGATGCATAATGATGAGCATCCCCGAGCAGAAGGTTATTCGTCTGGCAGACAATTATTAGCTCTCCTCGACGACACTCAGCTAAATATTATAAATTGGAAATTTATATTGTACTTCATTTCAAAATCTCAGTACATGATCATTAACTAGTTGAAATGTGAATATGTCAACTTGAAGTCCTAACTGAGTTGATGTAGTCGACGGATGAGAAGGGTAGGGGTTTTGTGCATGAATTAGTTGTTTCGCATACTCAAGACGACCAGCTGTTCAATTCTATCCTAGTTCGAGATCGGGTATGTTAATTGAATATAATTCGCGGTCTGTTGATCGACGACTACCTTCACCTCGGATATCACCTCCGTCGAGGGGATCACCTCTATCAATGACATCTCTTTCTTCCCAATCCAGAAACCTCCCTTGTGGATCTCTTGTACACAGTCAGAGTTGTTATTTTGATTATTTGTATGTACGCCTGACTAGATTTATTAGAGAGGAGGTAAGGAAACTTCGACAAGAGTTGAGAGAATAGGTGGGCACGCTACGACAAGAGTTGGGAGAGGAGGTAAAGATGCTGCGACTAGAGTTAGGAGGTGAGGTAACAGATTTATGTCATGATGTTAGAGTGTTACAAGGCCATTTAGTAGACCTTCAAGATGAGGTTGCAGCATTATGAGGCGATTAGCAGGCAGACAAGGGGATGACACACATGGTGATAGAGAGGGTGACGGAGAAAGTGACATAGAAGAGGTAGCGAAAGAGGTGAGGATGGCCATGATGATGGAGGAGGTGACGATCCATGGGCTGATGGGATGATTGTCCACGGGGCGAAGGAGATGGTGGTCCCATGGGAGAGGGGCTACCTAGAACGGAGTGGGCACCAAAGGGGATGGTGGATGATGAGAGGACGTTTGTCATGATAGATGGTAAGAAGCGTGTTGTGACGTACCGAAGTAAGTGGTTGGCAAGAAGTCGAGATTTTCGTCACAGTACATCTTTTCTCCCTTCACGACCGAGGTAAAGAGGAGGACGTTTATGAACGAGACGTATCTCAATCTCTTCTGAAAGGTAGACCTTGCCATTGGAAAGTGTTCGAGAAAGTATGGAGAAGAATTATACTCGGGTAAGTATTTTATGATTTTAGTTAAATATGCTATGCTTCTTTTAATACGAGAAGTATATAAATGGTTTTTGGACATCACGACTTCGACAGTTTTTCTTGCCAACGATGTAAGTATAATATCACAATTGTTATTTATTATATATACATAGTTTGTTGTTTATTCAATTAAATAACCCTCTCTTTTTGGTGTTTCCTGCTATAGCACATAGACCTGTCTATGGAATTGTTGTGTGATCAGGCTTGAAGATATCCGAGATCATTTCACATTCCTGAACGAGTCATATTGAGCACCAAGTTCTTATGTACCATTAACATTGACCATCAGTTGCTTCAACTTCTAGAGAATGAGTACATGGTGCTTGAATATATGCTTAAGTGGGTTATAGAGATGTGGTCAAGTCTTGGGGAAAGCCATGAGCGAGTTGTATGCATATGTACATTCCAGTGATCACGAATTACCACTACTTTGCCGTTGAGATCTTTTTTGTGGATTCTACTATATATGTGTACGACTCCAATCATACATGTCTAACACTACAAGAGTTGGTGGTTGTGATCGTTCCTTTGATGGATAGACATGGAAGTATGATTGTGCAGTACAATTAGCTATCGTGCGGGACACAACGATGGTGAGATAGTTGAAATCGTAAGTATTTATAAATTTTTTAATTTGAAAACTTAGTTTTTAGCTATATATTACTGAACTAACACATTATTATTTAATTTCAATGGTGATTGCAGGATGTTCGTAATCAAGTGTATTGAATTTTTTAGTATAACACATAAGGTTGATGGAATCAATCAATCCTGGATACAAAATTGGAGGAAGTTAGCGTGTGATTTATATGAATTCAATTGTGATCCATAGTTCAT
Organism: Fraxinus sp. D2006-0159; assembly: GCA_903798375.1. Taxonomy (NCBI): domain Eukaryota; kingdom Viridiplantae; phylum Streptophyta; class Magnoliopsida; order Lamiales; family Oleaceae; genus Fraxinus; species Fraxinus sp. D2006-0159. The sequence continues at coordinate 12,029 of CAIGRQ010137157.1, forward strand.
ATATATTGTTTTATTCAAAAATGTAAATATTGATTATTTAATTTTAAGTCGTTGTATATTGTTTCTTAAAAAATGGAAATAGTGTTCATTTAATTGTGGTCCGTACATTGTGTATTATTTTAATTGTATGAAAACAAAGTATGGTGGCCTAATAAAAACTTTCTAATAATTGATTCGGAACATGAAACTGTGATTGAAGATTAACAAAGGTAGATAACACATTCATCTAATTGTTATTTAGGGAAATCTAAATTGTACAAATTTGGTGAGTATACCATGTTGCTCTACATCTTCCGCACCTATGCGGTTGAGAAAAACTCTTTAGTAATGGTATTCTAGACGTATGTGGACATCCGGACTACACAGTTCAACTTTAGGTAGCAACAAACTATTAAGTGGGAAAATATTGTTGGGAACTTTCCACTCGACTATATTCGTTATAGAAAATATAGTCTCACTATACGTTACTCTCCAATAATCAGCTATGTAATAAGGAGAGAATAGGTTCTCATTGCGAAGATTATATACATAGTTCTGTGAATGCCTGCTTACATGGAAAAGTCTCCAACTAAAATCGACTACAAGTGCAGGTGTTATCAATCAAGTCCACCATACATGCGATATTACATGCACATTTCATGGAGAAGCGCAACTCATTTAGTGGTTTCACATTTAACTTTCTCAACCTCTATAGCCTTGAAGAGTTTATCCTCTTGAGCTAGGGTTAGCACACTTTGTGATTCCGCACGTCGGTCGTGAAATCATTGTTTCAGCTTGTTACAAATGTTCTCAATCATTGCTAGAATTGGTAACTCTTGATCTTTCTTGAATAATGCATTGAAAGATTCCACATTGTTTCACGTCATCATGTTGTATCAACATCCTAAAAAATGTAACTGTACCTAATGTTCAATCCCCATTTTTGTTAGAAAATCCCATGTCAGGAATTATTTACTTTCTATTTCAACCATGAACTTATTACACTCTTCAACAATATAAGCTTCTACAGCTCTCCTAAACAATAAAACGATGCCTTTGCCACGATACCTAGTCTTCAGGTTGCCTTGTATATGGTACATACAATATCCATGGTGTACCTTGAGAAAAACTTCAACGATACCATTTTGAAGTAGCAATAATCAACTTGTCTTTGTATCTAGCTTTCAGAGTTGTACCATCAAATACAACTAGGGGGTCACATCGCATTTTGAAATCCCTGAATGCATTGTCTAAGAGCCATAAAAAAAA
>CAIGRQ010137173.1:0-10241 GCA_903798375.1 Fraxinus sp. D2006-0159
TGTTTGTGAGTGTTTAAATTAAAATTTAAGTTGCGGGTTCTACCGAATGTGAGGATAAAAAGCGAATAATAAGTTATAGGTCCATAGAATGTACAAATAAAAAGTTCATTTAACCAGTTCAAATTATAATTTAAACTTTGCCTAGCATGCACTTAAAAGTGCTTGTTTTTTGAGTTTATAAGCTCTTTATTTGCAGACAACTGGAATGTACAAGTCATAAGTGGGCAAAAAATATGCTACCAAAAACCCTGTTAGTCCAGTAATTAAGTCAAATAACAAAGGATCTCTGAACTGAAGAGAGATGGGATGCTCAATCGGTTAGTAAAGTTGTTATCATATGCTAAACAGGCATTTGTTATGGGTGTATTTTATTTCTGCAAAGCTTTCTCCTAAATGTTAAAATGGTTACACGATCCTCACAAATAACAGAATTGTGCACTTTTGCCATAACGCAATAATGGTTACAATAATGTGTCGCACATTATTGTATCACTATTCTTACAATAATCGAAGATAAAGCACCACTCTGACTTACTGGGGGATATGTTGGCATGTACAAGACTTGCCGAGGCTGACCAATTATCATCTGCTGCCCGTACTGTATTAAATATAAGCAAAACATATACATAATTAGACACCAAAAAGTGTAGAAAAATTTATGCAGAGCCATTAATTCCATAAAATGATGACAAACCTGAGGTCCATTTGGATGAAAATATTGCTGTGGCATCTGTGTAGCCTGTTGATTGAACATAATGGGCTGTTGGGCAGCAAATGAGGGTCCAATCTGAAAAAGATGAGATAAGCTACCACTTGTAAACTAAAAGAGATTTTGCGTCATTTTTTTTTTATTCCAGGAAATATTAAATTCAGAAATATACAACAAAATCCTACTTCAAAAATAACAGGATTAGAAAGGCTGATTATCCTCCTAGATTGCGAAATTGTCTTGACAGATTTCTATTTAAACAAATAATACAAATTACTTTATACAGAGTTTGTAGAAGCGAAGTCTTAAAGATGGTAAAATTAAAAGACAAATCTACTTATGGAAACACCAAGTATGCCAGCAACAATCATTGTCCAACTACCAAATGACTCATCAAGAAAGAATGTTTGCACAATTTTGTAATGGAGTATCACGCCATACAAATACAAATCTTCATCAAACACTGTAACACTTTCAAGCTCAATATCTACAGCTCTCTTGCAAAGCACAGTTTGTTAGAAGCAGGAAAGAAAATAATTAATCAGTTGTCTAACCATGCATCAATATCATCATTCATATAGTATCAATTAGATTATGGCAAGAAAATCAAAACAGCTATTTTTCCTTTGAAAGATACACAAGTATGATATTTGCAATGCAAATAAAAGTAAAAAATGAAATTGTGAAAGTAAATTCTCTGGAATTTCAAATGAACAGAGGTGGCATCTATAAAACAATTACATGTATACATATCACTATGCAGACTCAGTAATTAAGGCGAGTTTAATTTACAGAGAAATTATATCATGTTTGTCAGGTTGTATCAATCACTATATATGCACATTATAAGAATATTAAACCTCGTAGCAGTTAAAAACTACACACTCACCCCAATACCAACAGGCATGCCGTGCATCTGTGGTACAGCAGCCATGTTAGCTTGATAGTAGAAGGAACTATCAGGAGCAACAGGAGAAGCAGGTCTTAAAGGTGTCTGAGATGGTACGAAGCTCTTTGCATTGGGGTTTAATTTAAATTCCTGAGGAATAATCGAGAGCAGCAAAATATATCAGCCACACGGCAGAAATATAAGAGAAAAAGAGAATTTAAATTGTGAGTAAAGCCAAGCGTGTCCAAAAAAATCCCCGTGTTTGTGGCTCGATGGGGGATGGAATCAGTTTAATTGCAACAATCATTATTGAAAAAGAAAATATAGCAACTATGTCATTCCACCTTAGCATACGGATTCAATGTTGACTTCTCTGAGGACAATGAACCCACAGATGAACTTGGTGATAATCCATGACCAGCAGTTGATGTGGCACCTCCACGATCAGAAGTTGAAGATGCAGAACTACTGGGCTGGGCATGAGAAGTTACTGTCCCCTGTGGTTTGGATGGCACTGCAACCTGTGCCAACTCATTGGAAGAACTTGTCTTTTCCTGACCCTTAGACGGAGCATGCGACGGATCATATGCAGTAGCATTTGGAGACAATCCACCCTTATCAGAGCTTTCTTTCTTATATCTCAATGACGACTGCATATCTGCAAGAATCAACAATGATAACTGAGTACCAGTGCTGCATAAAAGAAAATGTATAATATGACACCAGGGGAAATAAATTCTAGAGAACTCGTTTTCTTTTTCTTCATCCCAACTTAATAAAAAGAAAAAAGAGGGGGTTGCAGACTTTGGCCTCTATCTCAGAATCATTTTACTAGACACAAACTGATCTGTACAACTGAACAAATATAAACAGCACCACAAGGATCACTCACCCTCAGCTTTTGACACTTCAGTTTGATCAGGCAGCTGCAAGGAATAAAAGATGATAAGAATTTGCCGGCCACCGATAAAAATAACTAGTAAAACAAAGACGAGAATCTCTTAAAAGCATTCAACAGATAATCACCATCGACTTTTTTATATTCTCCTTACTGCAAACATTATCCCCCTGTTCAGTTGACTGGTCGTCTAGAAGCCTAAAATCATTTAGAGACTTGTTAGAACTTCATCAAGAATAGAGCTTCCTGATTAGGATTTAACTAACATTATACCAACTTTCCGCAATTTTTGTATTTTGTCACCATAAAAGAATCTGACCACAAACATGGAATGTCAGGTGATAGAATAGGAACCTGCTAGCATCAATTGCTGAGGTATTTTTAGGAAGCAGTTCAGCTGAAAGAAATCGAGAATTATCCTCCAAAACGGAATGACACAACTCTCTGCTGGTACTAGTCTGAGAAGATTGTACTTCGTCCTGGAGATGAGGAAACAAAAATTAACAGAATTAGATAGTGAATAGGGTTTCAAACAAAAGCTGCAAAAGACCCTCACAACTGATTATCCAAAAGCCAGACACGTAGTTTGATGGATCACATAATCATATACCTTATTTGCAATGTCTTTTGAAGCGATAAACCCTTTTGATTAATTTTTAGCCATTTCACTACAGTTAGCACTCACATCAGACTATTCATTTAATGGTCTAATAAGCAGGATGTTAAAAGTCTACACGCAGAAAAAAGGATGGCATGGTGTCCCCATAGTTGGAAACAGAAAGTCCAGTAAAATAATTTCTTTTTAGTAGAAAAATGTAATGAACAAGAAAAGGCGTAAAATACTATAAAATTAATTGTTCGTTCACTTAATATTAAATGTAAATAGTGAACCCATGGTTACATCATAGACACAAGCTAAGGGAGTATTAATGATGCAGAACCAATTGGAAACAATTAATGGAAAATGAGAAACAAATCTCAAGAGAAAAGGAATTAGGGACGGGAATGGCAGAAGAAGAAAACAGAAGGAGAAGAATAGGGAAAAAAAGAGGAAACTTTGGCAACAACCCACAAAATATTTTTTTCATTCATCAACTGCCGCAATTACAATGCAAAAACCATATAAATAGTAAAACATAACCCTAATAGTGAAGGGTTTGGGCCAACCCAATAATAGAAACATAAATAATAAAGCAAATCCATAAAAGAAAAAATAATTCTCGAGAATGTCCACATCAACTGCCAAATTTGGTATCAGAGCTAAAAGCTTGGGAAATACTTCAATTATAATCTAGAAGTTTCCTGTTTTATTTTCTAAAATCCCGCACCTTCGCCATGTCCATCATTGTGAATCATTGATCAGTTTATCCAAAATTTTGGAACAACACAAAAGAAAGAATTTGTAGGGCAGCACTTTTTTAATTTTCCAGTTTTCCTTGCTTAGTAAAAAAAAAAGATATTATTTTCATCAAGAGTCCTATTGTTAGTTGCTCCTCAATTTTTGTTATATGTTGTTTTCCAATGTTGATCCTTTTATCTAGATAAGATTCTCATCCATTCTTGCGTATATCTCACAATCCTACATCAGCCCAAATACCTACAAAACTATGCCAGACCATTTAATCCAAATTCCTCCCAGCCCACTTGCTTGTCCAGCCCAATCATCATCATTAATCCAGTAATCCAATCCCTGTTCGGCCCAAACCACGTCTACCACTTCAAATCCAAAAAAAAAACCCCAATAACATCCTAACTCTATTACATACCCATGCCTATTTCTTTACCCAGCCGAACTAAAACTTAATTAGACCCAGTATCACCATGCCCAAGACAACACAAGTTCATCACTTCCATCTCCTACAAACCCCGATCCTTTCCCTGCCTCCGACAGCCTCCTCATCGCCGGCACCTTCGACCATCATACCCTTTCCATCCGGCAGCCTACTATACCATCAAACCACCATCGATATATCCATCACCCACTGCTGCAGTTACGCTCCTGCGACCAATCACCCCGACGACCCCTTCACCTCTCCACCACCACTGCAAACATCAAATCGCCGGAATCACACATGATCAACCCCCTCAACCTCTTCCTATTTCTCCTTTCCCAACACCAGATATATAATCCCCTATTCCTCTTCCAACATACGATCAACGCTTGTATACACCCATACAAATCAATGCCACCCCTTCACCACAACACTTTTCAATTGTAGTTGTCGACATCACCACTCTATTCACTACTCACTGGCAATTTTGGCAACAAACCACAATTTCCAGTTCACCTCACATCATCACACGTAACCCACTGCCGGCAACCTCATCTAGCCAGCGACCACAGACACCAACTCGAAGTCTTGATTTTGGAAGTGAAAGTTACTACATAACTCCACCCAAGAAGATTGAGTCCCAAGAAGTACAGTTTCTTGCAAGGTTTACCTGCAGCACTTTCCAGATTTCACAATGCACCATTAATACTTGGGAACTATAGAACTACTGCACGATCAAGTCACCCATTCAACTACTCCACAAGTTTCTATTTCAACATCTGTTCCAAGTCTATTGAAGCCAGCAATTCACAAGATGCACTTAGTGAATTCGGGAGCTGGAGACAAGTGACACAAGCATACCTGAGGCCAACGCGTTATCAATTCAGGCTACTAAACAACAGGGAGTCATTGTTCTCTATTTATTGTTGGTTTATACTACTGTTTCATTTTAAAAGTGCATCATTTTGATTCTCTGTGTTGCTGTGGCCCTAATAACTGTAGCCTTAAACCCAACTTGATTGGAATCATTGATTGAATTGTTTTTATTGTTACCCTACTTATCCCACATACTAAACGTTTTGATTAGTTACTTGCCAAAACTTGCTTTGTTATTCTACACTTATCAGCATTCGTAGCTTGTCGTATCCGAATTTACGTAATCCGAAATTTTAAAAAAAAAAAAAATTCAAATTTCAAATTTCAAATTGCTATTTTTTTTTTTTTTATTGGCACTTGTTGTTTATTGATCTCTCCATAACACTTCATTTAGCTGGTGTTGCATTGCATACAATTGCGTAGTGATCGTGTTATCACTTCTAGTTCCATTACCGTAACCATGGACACCTCCCAATTTGATGCTTTCAACTTATCACTAACCAACAGCAGTTCCAGACTCGATTAGCGGCAGTCCAAACTGAGATGGCTGCTACTCACAAAGATAATAGAGACCTAGCTGCTAGGTTGAACACCTTTGAGCAAATCCCATATTCGACTAAAGCTGAAAACTCTGAAGCGTCCAGTAATAGGAATTATCGTCATCTTGTAGCCTACAACATGTTAGATACGACCGTAGGGATGGACATCAAGTTTAGGAACGGGAGCGAGAACGTCACCGTCACGATACTCAGTCACCTCCTCACCACGAAGAGTGTTTCTTTAGAAACATTAAATTGGATGCCCCAACCTTTAATGGTTGCTTAGACCCTAGGGTATTTACTCAATAAGTTAGAGATATGAATCGTTTCTTTGCCTGGTATGGGGTCTCAAAAGACCGGAGAGTTCAATTTGCTAATCTGAAATTAACTGGCACCGCTCAACTCTCTAGGGAGAGTGTTGAGGAGCTTCTTGAGAGACGTGTGCTCCCCCTGTTGGAAGAAGCTTGTTCAACGCTTTTATGGGCGTCGGAAGAAGCTTGTTCAACCTTTTAGGTTATAGTTTGGCGATTGATTGCAACCTTTTGTGATTTTCCACTAGACAGGATCGAGTTTTTCTATTGTGGATTTGCTTTTATTATTTGTGTTTCTATTATTGGACTTATATTATTGGGTTGGCCCAAACCCTTCACTAGTAGGGTTAGGTTTTATTATTTATATGCTTTTGCATTGTAATTGAGACGGGTGATGAATGGAAAAAATATTTTATGGGTTGTTGCCACAGTTTCCTCTTTTTTCCCTACTATTCTTCTCCTTTTGTTGTTTTCTTCTTCTACCATTCTTATCTTTAATTCCCTTTTCTCTATATATTTGTTTCTCATTCTCCATTAATTTTTTCAATTGGTTCTGCATCAATTAACACGAGAAAGAAAACATTAAATTTATAAAATCTGAATACAAGTCTTGTGAATATAAGCCCCTATTTGACAACCATTAAAATGAGTTTTTTTGGGGGGAAAATAAGTTTTAGAATAGTGATTTTTCAGAGAATCTGTGGTTAAAAAATAGGAAAAAGTTTTGATTTTACGTTTAAAATATTTTATTATGAGAATGTGTGGTTGAAAATGAATTTAAGAAAAAAAAAGTTATTTTAATGGTTGTCAAACACGGGCTAAATTACATAGGTGTCCTATGTAATCCTTGAGCCTTAAAAAAAATTACATACAAAAAATTAACGCTATAAATGTGGCATGGCAGAAAATCAAAATCAAAATCAAAACCAAATATCAAGCACAAGCTAATCGCTGCAAGCAAGACAGAAAATCTGCAGCCAACTATCTGAGGAGACATTTTATTCCCTTTTGACAAGGTGGACGGGCAGGAAGGAGGGGAATGGGGGAGTCAAAGGAGGGCGATCATGTGCTCTGAAAAAACGAATAAGGTTGCAGAACAGTTTGGTGCAAAAGATTCATACTTTTTCTAAACCTCAACATATTCCCAAATTAGATGCAGGCTCTCAATCCACATTTTGCAGGGTCAATTATGTATCTCACAGGTTGTCCCTCTCTCCCACTCTGCACGGCTTTTCCATTTTGTCATTAGGCACAGGGAGATGCAGGAAAGTAAGGTCAGCCACAGAAGATATGATGAAAACATGGATACCAGAAGTAGGAAAATTATAGTGCAACTAAACACAGAAAATCCAAAGACCAAGGCACATAGAATGACTAAAAAAAAGGTCCAATACCATTTATGAAGAGAGGCAGCAATACAGAAAAAGTACACTTCAAGGCTTTTAATTACCATCAAAGAAGATCTAGAAGACATTTGAGCTTCACAATTGATTTTCCCAGTGCCCAAATCTGTGAAAGGTTTACCGATGACAGAGCCAGAGGCATCTCCAAATGTTTCATCATTCCGAGAATTCAACAATATGTCCTCAATCTCATCATACCCACTGTCATCAACTCCCCTATAGACTGATGAGAATCTGGTTTCCTCGTCAATTTCCAGATTTCCAGTCAGCGGAATACCTCTTTCCTATTAAAGAAATGTTTTTGAGATCAATGAAGAAAAATACAGATCAAGTGACAGAGAGGAAAACAAAATTATCATAAAAATCTACCAGAATTTCTATCTAACCTCTGCTAGATGGAGATCATGGGTATCCTCGCTCTCAATCTCTCCAGCTATTCTTTTGGCTTCTCTTTCCAAGTCTCTCGTCTGAGGGCCTTTGTCAAGCTTTGTCGTGTAAAATTCCTCATTGAAGGTGCTTTTCACTCCAAATAAGGTTTCATTTGCTTCAAATTGATCCCAGCCTCTGATGGACAGATAAAATAAACATTGCATCAGTAAAAACAGCACAAGAAAAAGGACACCCTGATGGAACCATATCTTGGATGATTTATAGTTCATAGGTTCTTAGAAAAATATATTTATGAGAGGAGAAGCAAAAACAGTAATATCAACAATGAAACGGAATGTATTAACTTCTCTTTTAGATTTTGAAAGGTTATTGCTACTGCTATTGTCTAACTATCTTGATCTGGAATTGTGGTACAAGGCATTTGTGTTGAACACCATCACACTTGTAAATTGTTCTTCAAAAAGTTAAGCAAAAAAGGAGTTCAGTAGTTATCCTAACTAGTTACAAATTTAAAGAGATACAATACTTTTATGCAAAAGTCAAAGAAGACTCATTCAACAACCTATTCCAAGGGCCATCAAATATATTCTCCAATTCAGGACATCCGGGATCATCTGCATCGGGGACCCAGGGCTCCAATTCTCTGCCCAAGTCAACATGACGGGACTGTGATATGCAGGAATCTGTCATAAGCTCCTGCTGCTCGTCATGCTGTAGTTCATTTGTTAACCCATCCCTAGTTACAGGCACACCCTGTTCCAGTTAACAACAAAATCAGTTTACCATATAACCTTCAACGACACATCCACCATGAAAACACACTGTCGCACACTGCGCATAATTGTCAAAATAAAGGTCTTGCATAAGGATGAAATCACTAACACCATCTAATTTGAGGTTGACAACTTGGAGGTATTCCAATAAACAGTATCATTTTGTTATGTTAGATTTAGTGACAAAGGTATTGAATTAGGTAATAAATAGTGGAGAACACATTGAACCTTCGCCATCACTTGCACCAGCTCCTCAACCGATATGATCAAAGTCCTAGAATGTGTCTTATTAACAGAATCAAAATTATTCTTCTGCCCTCGAGAACCATCTTTTATTAAGTGTGCCATTTTCAGAACAATCCCTGCACCAAGAGCAAGAAGGCAAGCGTCAAAGACTTTTCTATTTATTTTAGTGGGTTTTTAAGCCAGATTTTATCAGCCATAATATACTCTTGTTATTAAAGTTGAGCAACTATATTTGGACGCACCAAAATCCTTGTCAGCATTTGCAGCATGACATATTCCAGAAAATACAGATCCATCCAACACCTGGACTTCCACTTGATGTCCAATTAGGCATGTAGTTAAATATATCAGTCGATCACGTGAAGATGATTCAAGCCCTCCTCCTTTACCAGAAATTAAATAAGTTAGCAAAAACCGACAATGGAACTTTATGAACAGTATTGATTGACACACTCTTACCTGCATTGGGCAACCTGCTAGAATTTGTTTTCCCAGCCTGGAACTTACTATCAAACTTTGTTGCAATATCTCTTTCACTTTTACGACGGCCATATCCATTGGAAGATCTGGGTTGTACAACTCGCTGCATATTCATCTTCAAAAGTTGGACTCTTGTATATACGGAAAAATCAACCTCAGGTTCACCCTTTCAGCAATAACTGCAAAGGTTACCAACTGTATAAAATAAATTATGATAGGCAAACTTATATTGCTAGGGAAATAGAGAAACCAAACATGTAGTTAGCAGGAGATTCCAACAAGACAGTTCCTATGATTATACTGAATCTAACAATACAACTCATCACTCAGGGTCCAGCCATAAACACATATGTCTAGATATCAAATTCCTCCCTCTTGCGGCCCACCCCACCAATATTGCGAACTAGACAGGAGACGTAATAAAGATGGTCCATAAACATAAATCACCGTGGCACAACTAATATTACAGCACAGATCCAAGTAAATACAAACAATATATTTGGAGAACAGAAATAAAATAAAAATATAATTATTTTATTTGATGAAGTCTCAGCCAGCTTACTGCAAACACCTAGTCCTTGTTCGATGGCCATTATTTGAGAAAAACAATGTTTTGAATAGTGAATTTAGGAAAGAGTGTAATTAAAAAGTAGGAAAAAGCTTTGGGTTTACGTGCAGAATATTTATTGTGCGAATGTGTTGTTGAAAATGAGTACATAGAAAAAAGTTTTCAAATAATGGCTATCAAATAGGGGCTGACAAGATTTAAATTTTTCATGAAACACAAAAATGATCTATTGAAAATACTTCCATTCTTACTTTGATGATTTGCATCTCTGCTGATAGATCAACCAGGCATTGCACATATCATCCATATAACATTTCACGAGCATGGAAGCAAAGCTAACCTTCCCAAAGTTGCTCAAAAATGGAATTCAGAAAAAAAAAAAAAAAA
>CAIGRQ010137228.1:0-10718 GCA_903798375.1 Fraxinus sp. D2006-0159
TGTATGCATAAGAGAGAATTATGTCATGATTCAATCAGTTGTGTCATTAACTAAAATTGTCTGTCTAATTTGTGAATTCGTTAGTACATGGGAAAATTGAAGGTGAATGAATGCACACTCCAATTGACTTCATGAATAGATTCTTTCTTATGGTCATATTTTTAGGCTACGTTCTTGAAATGATAAGGATATGTGTAGGTCAAAAAAAAGTTCATATTGCTTTTCCATAGGTCGAAAGCGAGGCCTACTGTGAGAACTGAAAGCAAGTTCACCATAATTGTAAATGGGAAACCTAGAACAGCAACAACAATAGCAATAATAACATACTCCCATTCTCCAAAGTTGTATGGCTGCTTGGGTTTCAAATAAAGAAAATAACATCCCCAAATGCTTCCTGTAAGCATGGGAAGTGAGACAGGGCAGTAGTAAAAAAATCTCATTGGATGAATTTCACCAAGAAAGCAGTATAACCTATTTTGCAATAGATCAACAAAGAAAGTGGAAGGACTTGGAGAAAACTGAAGATGACATTGATCATGCTAGGATAATTTGGCTGCCAGAAAGCTGTTAAATGTACTTGGCAATCCAATTTAAGCCAAATGTCCATAACAAAGAACACAGACAAATTCGAAACATGACAAAGTCTAGTGGGAATACTGGCTAATTAAAATAAAGCAAAAAGAGGTGTTATATACTGTCCGGGATGCATGTACTTCTAGTGTTCGTTTGAATGCAGAAAATTGTTAAATCGATATGCAGCTAATCTTTTATTTCTAGAGAGGCATGTTTGTAGTCCTGTTGGAATCTACTACATTATTACAATTTTTGTAAAAGAGACTCATGTGCATCTTACAAGTGCTGCCTGTGTTTTAAATGCAACACGAGTCTGAAGGAACTTACTAATGCAGAATTCAGCCAATGCATCAATAAAGAGGGATGCGCAATTAACTGTCAGAGATGCTTTGAGCACAAAGAGGGAAGAACAATTGAAACAATCGCAAGCTGGATTGCCTGAATCCCTTGATCATAGTGATGAAGATGAAGCCAGTTTTGATGCAAGAATGCGTCAGCAGATACTGAGAAAACGCACAGAGCTTGGAGATTTGCCTACCACGCAACGATTGCACAGTGGTGAGTTGAATTGAATTTTATGTCATTTTTTGAACTTGTGATATGAGAAAGAAGTCTCCTTTTGACTCAGTTCCCTGCTGCCCTGCTGCATGCTCAGGAGTCCACTTAGCTCTGGATATAATTTTGGTTTGATAGGATTAACCTTCTTCAAGACTTGAACCAGCTTCCACTTTAATTATCACTAAGCCACTAATAAGGCCATGGGCCATGGCAGGTTATTTATGTTCATCAGAGGCTGGCTTCCAGCCACTTTTTGTTTTTGAATTTTTGAAATCCACAAACTTGTTAATTTAATGCACAATAATACACTTTTTACTACTGATTTTAATGTAGACATTCATATCAATCATCTTGGTTTTTTGGCTATGACCATATTGACGATTTCATTTCTTTAACTGAGTATAGAAAGTCATGGCTGCGAAGAGCAAGTATAAATTTTATAATCAATTTCATGATGGCAAAAGTTTTTTATTGAATCACATCCTAGAGGTGTGCATAGAGCAAATTCATTTGGCTGCTCAAGAGTGGTACATGTTCGTGCTAACTGGGAATGCAAATAATAGAAAATGAAACATAATCTAATATATGTACCTATTTCTTCAGAGAATATTAAATTAGTCGTATTTCAGACTTCCGTCTCTCTCTTTAACTTTTGAAACTCACCAACCATGTGGATTGATTGAGTTCAAATTGTGTTGAGAGTCCACATTATCTAGATGTCTTATGCTGGGAAATAACACTTCAGCTATTTTATATGATACCTAGTCAATAAAATAAAATTCTGAGAACTTATACTAGGCTGCTTTCACTGAAGTTCGTATGCTGGATGTGGTAATTCTGAGCTTCCTGTTCATCGTTGAAAATGGTAAAGAGGAGTAGGTTCTTGATAATGGCTTGTGAATTGAAATAGCTCAGTGGGGAAGTTATTCATTTGAGACACTACAATTGAGATTTGAGATGCAGATATACTTCCCTGTTATTCTAAATAAGTTCAAAACATTTAAAGGTATTAATAACAGGTATCAAATTAATATCTGTGGCCAACTGTTACAGACTGTTCTAGAATAAACAGAAGATAATGGTGTTAGCTATATTCCAAGTTCATTAAATGGAAACCTAGGCTGTTTACAAACCCCATGTAGTGTACCAACAAATTTCTACCCATTTAATGAAGCAACATGCATTTCTGCAAGCAATCTATGACCATTTCAAGGTAATGATCTCTCACTTTGCATTGCATCAGTTAAGCATTCTATATCAATTATACGATTCATCCATTGTAAACCATGATGCTACATTGATAAACAGTCCCAATCTTTTTTGTACTTGAATGGCAAGCAAAATTGTCAAATGTGTCCTGATAGTTCTTTAGACTTGTCTGGCACTCTAAAATATCTGGAACTGGCATGCTGCTTATAAGAGTATATGTTCCTTGTCCTCTGTCTTAGGCATCTATGTGACAATACATGTATTTCTGATCATTTACACTTAATTTGGCTTGTGCAGAGCATGGAAGATCAGGGGATCGTGCAGCATCTCCACTAAGGTATAAGCCATACTTTTTAGCATGATGTTTTGTTGTTTATTGTCAATCAATATCTCGTGTGATCAAGATAGAACAGATGTTGCAAAATCCTTTCAATTCACATTGTACTGAGTTCTTATGTTTTTACCTACATATATCATCTTCAGTACATATGCATGGGCTATATTCATGCAACATGCAAATGCTGTGTATGAAATCAAATTAAGCCCCCGTTTGACACCCATTAATTTCTCATTCTCATTCTCATTCTCATTTTTCATTCCAACCACACATTCTCCCAATAAAATAATATTACACACAAATAAAAAAAAAAATCATCACTTTTCCACCACACATTCTTACATCAATCACTATTCCAAAATTTCTATTATCCTCAAAATGGGTTTCAAATAGGGGCTAAGAATCATGCACTTCTAGTATATATAACTATGTGCATGTTTGGCAAAGCTTAAATTATAATTTAAGCCACTCAAACATACTTTTTTATCCACGTGTTTCATAGGATCCACAGTTATTACCCTCTTATTATCCATTCATTTTGTAGGATCCACAACTTATAGTCACTTATAAGCACTTTCAAGCATGCTCTGTATTTTGTTAACTATGTGACCGTGCTGCGTGTATCAACAAAAGATATGTATGTACTGATACTGCTCTGGAACAAGATCATATCATTGTTTGGGAGGACTTTTTACCACGAGCGTCTATGTACATTGTAGGCCTCTAACAACTTCACCTTGTCACCCTTCTTTGGCACCAGTTTCTCATGATGTGTACACATTCATTTCTGTGGATGTGGCTCCTACAACTTAGTTTTCAAGTACTTTGTTGAAACTTGTAGAAGATAGTTTACTAGAGAGAAACTATAGGTAGTGGAATCAGATTTAAAGAGTCATTTCTGCCAAACTAATTGGTGCTTCCTTCAGTTAACTTCGGGAAATTTCACCTAGCATTGGTTTCAAAAATCAAATTTAAAGGCCATCTTTCCCCTCGTTCAACTTTAACCAGTTTCGGTCAATAGTCCATGCTGAAAAGATGCAGCACTTTGCTTCTTCTCATTGTTTCCTGTGTTTGTGTATTATTATGTGTATGTGGTCAGGGGCATTCAAATTGATTAACCATCTGACCAATATGTATGGGGAAAATAGATAATCGATATTAACTCGACTGAAATTGTGCATATCGTTCATATTGTGCATTAGTGGTGTGTGGTTTTATTTGATAGTCGCAAAATTCTTTGAGTTATCGTTCCTTTAAGTTGCTAGTAAGTTTTTCCCCTTTAAATTGTTTGCAACATTCTGACGTAAAGAAACTCAAGATTATAACACAATTTTATGTTTACCAGGTCAGATGGCGAAAATCACGAAGAACGACCAAAAGTGGATAAGTTGTTCTTGAAGAAAAAGGGAATAGGCTCAGAAGCCAGGGCTGAACGCATGGCTAATGCAGATGCAGACTTACAGTTGCTGGGGGAAGCAGAACGAGAAAGACGGTTGCAAAAGCAGAAGAGACGCAGGCGTCAAGGACAGGAAGATGAAGTATGCCCGAGATATTAACACTTGATCTTATATCTTCTTCTCCCCTTCTGAAGACTTTTTTCACTTTTCCCTGATGGAAAATGGCTGCAATTTTTAAAATTTTTTTTATATTATATTGATTTTAGCTTAACTTAAAATAATTAGGAAGTGACATTTATTAGCAAGTGGGCCCTCCAGGACAGTGGTTGGGGGTAGGGGATCCTTAATCATGCCTTCTGTTGATAGGGAAAATATGAGAGGCGTGTCAGTAAAACACAGTTTATGACTTTATGTTTTGCAGAGAAGGTCCTCTTTGCATATTAACACTGCTTTACACTTTCAACTTTTGAAAGATGAAAAAAATGAAAAATGGTCCAGCTGACTGCTGAAAGAATGGGGATTCATGAGGCATCTAGAATTATCTAAAATTATATCAACAGCAGGTATGTAAACAATTAGTAAAAAGGGGTGTCAAGATTTAGAATTGAACCTTTCATGTGTATGTTCTTTAATTTTTCATGTATCCTATTTTTCCCAGTTTACCTTCTTCTTTTCATTCTTATTACATTTACTCATTAGTGTATTTTTTTGAGTGCGCTAGGTGCTAGCAAAACTTGAGAAATTTAAATCTGTATTTTCTGCCAAATCCAATGGCTCTGATGGTGAACCTGTGCGTAAGAAGGAAGAGAACTTGTCTGATTGGATGGGAGTCAGACTAAAGTTTACTCCTGAGGCTGGCAAGGTACTCTTCAGTTTTCTAATGCATCATAGAGAACCTATACATTTTGCCAGCAGTTGTAATTATAATGGATAAAGTTTCATCAAGAATTTTGCTTGGGATGAATACAAATGGGAAGGAAAATTGAGGGAAAACATGCATGTTTAAGGAACAAACTTCAATAACGGAACAGCATGAATTCTGCTTCCATAATTATCCATTACTCTAGGAGTTCATTGTCATTTAACTATGTTTTCCCAAGCAATAAACAATCGCAAATTTTAATGTCACTATTTTTCCACGGCTTCTACTTCTTTGAAACCAAAGGAATATATAGCTAAAGTATATGAATATGACCCCAAATTTGTTTTGTTATAATTATCATAAGATATTCATATGATGCAATATTCTTAATCACGTATCTGCCCTTGTCTCATGCATGATGGGTGCATCATCTATCGAACAGGAAAAGATGACTATAGAAAAATGATCAGAGAATGGTACTAGTTTTAAGTTTTAACTTCAGAATGTAAAAGTCTTGGAATATGTTCAATTTTGAAAGTTTTCATTTTTCCAAAAAGACGTCTACTTAGATTTCAATACGAATGGGAGATGAATTGCCCTGACCCCCAGCACCACTTTTTCCCTGGGATCCATTAGTGGACCTATGCAGTAATTGTGCTTTCTTTTGGATTCTTTTACAGGATAACATGTCTCGAAGTGATGACCCGAACGACTATGTGGTGCATGACCCACTTTTGGAGAAAGGAAAAGAGAAATTCAACAAAATGCAGGCCAAGCAAAAACGACGAGAACGAGAATGGGCTGGGAAATCTCTCACTTGATCTCGTTTCTGCTTGTCAATATCTAATCGTAATATTTGAATCTCAAGTTCAGTCAAATACTCAGCTTTCAGATGAAATTACTAATGACAATGCAACTACTGCGGTAGAACAATGATAACAAGGCTATTCCCTGCTGCATAAATTGTATCGTGCACGACTAAATAGTTAGGATATGTTTGATTTGTGGTAATGGATAAGAGTTACAGTACAATAGACAAGATTTTAGTTTCTTTTTCTTTTTTGATCATGTCAACCAAACATGCTATATATGTGTGGGTGCTGCTTCTACCCTTCTCTTCTTAGTTTCTTATATGTAAGCTTTTATTTTGATCTGTGATGATTCAATGCGATTTGAAAGTGTACCATGCGAATGATATTGTGATCCTTGTATCTTCATGGACGCGGGTTTCTCTTGCCGCTTCTCTTCATTTCTGTCTCAGATAGTTACCAATTCCATTTTGCTGCTTACTTTTGCCATCCTTTGAGCTAGAATTGATGGCCCGTGGCCGTTTGATCTCTATGAGCTTCATTGGTGCATGAAGCTGAATTATATGTCTGCATCATCTGACCATTCAGGTAATAAAATATCATCATTGTTAGAGGGTGGTCTCTTATCTGTTGTATTCAATATTTAGGATCTCTTCCATCTAACCCTCTTAACAATTAGTAATTAAGTTTCAAATTAACAGTTCATTTCAATAATTTTGTTTTTTGATAAATCACTGTTGATAATAGAGAGAAATCCCTGTACCATCCTTTAATAGAAATAGAAAATGGTCAAAATTGAATTGGATTGCTGCTTCGATTTTATTAAACATAAACTGCATAAATTAGACTTGGAAGTTATTGCTATTCAAAGTAAGTTTCTTAAACCGAGTCAAACGTGCTGCTAAGAAATACCTGTCTTTGGAATTGGCTGTTTTCTAGGTTTGGCCATTCCCTGTGTGAACAGTTTGTATTGAGTAATGTTTTTTAGTGGTGTTTAGTACCTGTCTAGATGATAATGGGATCACATTTAATTATCCAATGAAAACTGTTGCTAGATAGGATTACTCGTATGGGTTTTACTCAACCCCAAAATAACTGAATCTTGGACTTTTTAACACACGAGACGTAACCCGCCTGGAATTGATCTTGTAAATTGACAGGAAAATAAAAAAATGTTGTTTTTTAATTCCAATGAATGGGAAACCCTGACTATCCATAGCATGTTCACATGTTAGGGATATAATCCTGAACATTTAGCAGAAATTCACATGGTCCCTTTTGACTATTTATTGCTGTCCGGTTTAGACTTTTGAGTTTCCCATATAGGAAATTGATGTCAAGTAGCTGTTCCCATGAGCATATATTGTCACTGCCATGTTCTAGAATCTGTTGAACTTTTGGATCAATCTTGTCCAATTTTCTTGGACACAGAATCCATCCAAAACACGAAGAGAGTTTGTATCAAATAAAGTACACGCTCTTAACTTTCTTGTGTTAGAAATTTGGCTCAGAAAAGATGAGTGAGTGTCTGCCTCTTGTCGACAACATGTTTGGGCCTTTGCTACAGAGGGCTATACAGGATCAGGTGTTAGATTTGGTTTGGAATGTTGTTTATAGTTGCTCTTGCCCTTTGTTACCCGGGCAACGGCAACGGTGATGTTGGTTTAACTCTGGTAGGACACGAGTTGATTTTTGAATTGGAAATTGATTTGTCCGCGACTCATTTTATTATTGGCTTTCATTCTCTCCTTTACATGATCAATGGTCAAGAAGATTTTATCATTACCCTATTTTCTTGTCGTTAATGAAGTAAAAAAAGGTCTCTACAATTCATCTTCATATAATTCAATTCACACTCATTTTTAAGCTGCAATTTTATTTCATTATTTTATTATTTAGTGTAATCTTTATTCGAGATTCTAGAAGAATTTCTTTTATTTGATTCATTGCTACATTTGTATGACTTAGCACATTATTTGTAGTCAAAACTAAAGAATTTGATTATTTAGCTAATGGAATGTCTACGAGGATTGTTATTAGATAAGATTAATAGGGGGAGACGGGCATTGAGGTCTTCTATAAGGTCAAATCAAGGTCATCATAATGGTTATGCATCGGACATTGGAAAATAAATTAAGGTCTGAACTTAAAATCAAATTTTCTTTAATTAATTGAGTGGAGATGATTATTATTGTGGAAATATTAATTTAGATTGAAGAATTGACTTGAAAAGAATACTATGGATATTTTAAAGTTTTTTTTTTTGTTTGGTGTGGATTAAAATTAGGTTTTTAGAAGATTGCGATAGAAGTTTTTGAAATGTGTAGTTGAAAAGTTGTGGGACCCATGAAAGATGTGGTTAATATTAATAGTTTGACTTAGACTTAGACTTACATTAATCCGTACTGAAGCTACCAAAAATCGCACATGTTGATTTTTTGAGCTTGACGACTGAGAAAGAGTACAAACGAGATCTTCCGGTACCTGAAATAAAGGCGTCGATGTGTGTCATCGTCGCCCCTCCGATATTTAAGTTAGAGAGAGAATAGAGAAAGAAAATATATGCTGAAGAATATGTGTAAAGACGTACCTGAATAGTGGATGAGAATGATGTATTTATAGAGGTAGATAGGGGAGTTCAAGAAGGATTCATCTCCTTATTTTTGGAAAATAGTGTTGTAACATGATTAGGAGTCCTTCCTTATTGGAGGTGTTGCCTAAAATAGGACTCCTTTACGACATAGGATCCCTGAGATGGGGTGATTGGGTATGACCAGAGTCTTTGATTGAATTGGTGCTTATAAGTGAAGGGTATTACCCGAGGGCATAACCGGTCATGAGGTGGTGAATGCTCGAGGACATATCCCGAGGATACTTATCACCGAATTACCCAAAACACAGGCGCCACAGCTCGAGCATTGTGTGTCGTATGCTCAAGCACCATGCGTAGCTCGAGCCATGTAGGATGCGTTTGGAAAAGCTTGAGTTGAACATGCTCGATCACTATAATACCATATCACGTACCAAACATGTATATAAGTTGGATTGAACACTATTAGACACATGTATTATTTTGTTTGTCATACTATAATTTGTTCAATAATTTTAGGGGTGTGGGTCGACTTTATGTTCTCAACTAAGATTTTGATAATTTTTCAAATATTATAGATTTTAATGAATTTCGTGAATTTGAGTATATTTTATCACAAATAATGACCGACTTGGAAAATTCTTGTTTTTTTAGATTTGGGAAACAAAATCATCTTTTCTTCCGATCTTTTTGGACAAACAATTTGAAATATCTGACTCTTCTAAAGAATGGAATGACGAAAATACCACATATTGATTCCAGTAAATGGGAAACCAGACTTGTTAGGATAAGATAAGGGTATCAAATTAAAAGCAGAAATTCACATGGTGTCTTTTGACTATTTATTGCTGTCTAATTTAGACCATAGTGACTTCCCTACTTTCCACAACCCAATTGAGACACATTTTTAAGATGCAAATTTTTTTTTTTTTGTCATATTCACATTGGCAATAATACTGTGGATTGTACCATTTATACATATTTTTTTTGTCAACAAAGACATTGGCAATAATACTATGGATTGTACCATTTATAGTTTATACATCTTTTTTGTGTCCCCTTTGTTGACAGATGATGTGTTGTCAAAAAATTGTTGGCTGCGAAAACTATTTTTTGTTTAAATAGCTCAATGACAAAATGTAACTTAACACTCTGTCAAGGAAGATATAACCAAGACGTATACCAAACATGGTTGTAATACTAAACTGCTAAACAACAGACAACAAATAAAGATGCTTCCCTCATCACTTTTTATTAAGGGTAAACAAAATGATCAAACCAAACCAAACTGAGGGTCCGGTTTGGTTTTACCAAAAAAATTAATGGTTCTGGTTCTTAAAACTGAGAACCATTCAGTTCAATTTTAGTTTTAAAACTAAGAATCAAATCAAAAATCAAACTCAATATTTAATTTTATGATTTATTATATATTTACAAATTAGTGAATCACAATTTACAACAAAAAAAATTCAAAATTCAATTAAAAATCGGGACAAAAAGATCACGTACCTTCGATTTCTCATTTCTCATTGTGGAGACTGAAGACCTTAATTCATTTTGGACACTGAGAACCTAATTTGTTTATTATTTTCTCTCATTTTCAATTTGTACACCAACTCTAAAATAGAGATCAACAACCACCATATGCAGTTTATCATCGCATTCAACTACCATCATCGCATGGATTTCTGAAATTGAAGCCTTAACCTTTGATTCTTCTTTCTTGTTATTTTTTTTCTCAATCAATAATGAAACTAGAATTAAACCAAACCAAAACTGAATGGTTCGATTCCGGTTTGATTTCATATCTTTAAAAAAAAAAAACCATTTGGTTCAATTAAAAAAAAAAATCATTGGTTCCTGGCTCAATCCTCTTGGAACTTTTTATTATTCCTTGTTGTTTGAGCCCCAATTTTGTTAAAAAAAAAAAAAAAAAAAATTTGTGTTTTTGAATAATGTATTGATAGAAAATGTGTTGTTAAAAAATGAGGAAAATTTTGAGTTTGCGTGAAATATTATTTCATTAAAGAATATATGGTTGAAATGGGATCCAAACACCATTCAAAAATGTATTTTTATTTTTTGAAAAAAATAGGGTGGGCAAGTTGATGAAGTCTATTCAGATAGCGTTCTAACGAAATTAGTGCAAGTACTTGTATTTTCTTCACTACCAACTTACTGAAATCATGTTTTTTATCCGGATTTGGTGGAAAGAAAGAAAATGTGGAAATAATTATTTTGAAAAATATAAATATGGGTAATTAGCGCAAAACGTCCTTACATTTACATAGTTTTGTACAAAACGTCCATACCTTTTGTTTCTTGGTGCAGTGCGTCCTTACCTTTCCAAATTTTGGAGCAAAACGTCCTTTTTGACCATTTT
>CAIGRQ010137281.1:0-35670 GCA_903798375.1 Fraxinus sp. D2006-0159
GTAGGAGGTAGAGCAACAACTGGGTTGAAGGTGGCGATTTTCGGCAGGTCTTGTCGGAGAAGAGATAATGTTGTTGGCCGGAGAAGAGAGACTGGGGGGTGGGGGTGGGGTTTTTAATTTCTTTTTCTTTGTAATTATTATATATATAAAATGCAAAGTTCCTATTTTGCCCTTAATGAATTTGATCAATTTTGACTTTTTAGGTTGACTAACAGTCAAATGGATGGAAACCATCCATTTGGACCTCCGCCGCATATTTATTAAAGGTTTGGGAATTTCGCTGGCATAAATCAAAGGTTAGAGTAAAATGCGCAAAAAATTGAAAGGGTTGGGACCGCAGCGGCCATTATCGCGAAGAAAAATGAAGAGGAGAAGAAGNGGACCTCCGCCGCATATTTATTAAAGGTTTGGGATCTCCATTGACACAAATTAAAAGTTAGGGTAAAATGCGCAAAAATCTAAAAGGTTTGGGACCTTTGCTGCAATTATCCCATAAAAATATAAGTTTCAAATTTAAATACAAAATAATAAGTAAATAGTATAGGAATTTAAATTTTATCTAACTCTTTATCGGACTCCAATTTGTAACATCTTCTTCATATAATTCATCATCCGTGTTTTTTGATACAAAATCATCTTCGTCGAGCTCCCTTATATCATTTTTCACCCCATCATACTCCTCATCATCACAACCCTCTCAAAAAATTATCTAGCGTAAATAAGAATCATTGATCACTTGACTTTTGGGTTCAAATGACTGTTTTGATTTTAAATTAGGGCAGACTGAAAAAATTAGAATTTAATAATTTTTAATTTCAAAGAATTGTATTAAAAAAAAAGGGTAAGGCGCGCTTTAGCGTCAACAATTGTCGTTGACCGCTAAATAAGAAGCTAACCCACTTAACTTGGCTTTTTGGTCACGCCTCATGCCGTCTAGACGCGCCTTTTAGAACACTACTTCAAAGTGCACATCCTTCAGGATCCTGTATTTAGAGGACGACTGAAATCTAATCGCAAGGCACGAATCATCATAAGAGAATCAACCTCCACAGTCTCTAGGCCTAAGACTGTTGTTCCTAGCAAAAAGAAGACCAACCCAGAGAGCCATGACCAGGAAGTTGTCTAGTGTTTTTTGGACTGAACCATCACAAAAGTTTGTATTTTTAAAAAAATTAATATTTAAACTAACGATATCATATTTTTACCCAATATAATTTGCCCATGTTTAGTTTGGTTAAAAATCAAATTTTATAAGTAAATGTTGATATAAATTATGAATTATATAAAATATATGATTGAAAAATGAGTTTAAGAAAAAAAAATTAACAAAATATTCCGAAGTCCACCTCGACCATTCTTTCACATGTCATCTCGGATCCTCGACCAAACTTGTTTTCATATGTTGTACACTGTTAAGTAAAAGTTTGAAGAATTAAGGATTAAACTACTTGTGCAATGATTTTGTACAAAGTAGTTCGACAATCCATGATGTGTAAATATCGTGGCCATTTGTTTGAATAATTGAATAAAGTAGTCTGAGTTGAACGCACGTTATTTTAAAATACTTTATAAATGTTGTAAAAGTAATATTTGATACAAATTTATTGGGAGGACTTGACGAGTCTTAAATGTGTTAAAAAAAATAAAATTTAGGATATAAATTTAAAAGAAGAAATTATAGTATCAAAACTCAACTTCTATAATTCAATTTTTTGTGATGATGAAATATTACATATGTGCAACATTTTTTATACTATGCGTGTGTTTGGTGCACATTAAAATGAAGAATGCATTTTTTTAAAGTGATGTGATGAGAAATATGTGGTTGAAAAAGAAGGAAATGTTATTGATGTGATGTAATATATTATTTTATTGAAGAATATGTGGTTAAAAATTAGTAGAAGAATGAGAATGAAAAAAATAATGTTGGACAAACAGGGGCTATATTTGGTATATAAAAATTAATTGCTAATACATGAATTTAAACAATAATTAAATTTTTTAAATATACGAATAGAAATAAATTCATCTATGATAACTCTATATTCACGTATAATCAAAATTCATCAAATAAGAGCCTGTTTGGTATGGCTTAAAATCCAATTAAAATTGAAAATATGGCCGTTATTGGGTCCCACCCGTCTAATAAAAGTCAACAATAACGGCTATATTTTCAATTTTAATCTGATTTTAATCTCTACCACACACCCTCTAAATGTTTCAACGAATAGAAATAAATTCATCTATGATAACTCTATATTCACGTATAATCAAAATTCATCAAATAAGAGCCTGTTTGGTACGGCTTAAAATCCAATTAAAATTGAAAATATGACCGTTATTAGGTCCCACCCGTCTAATAAAAGTCAACAATAACGGCTATATTTTCAATTTTAATCTGATTTTAATCTCTACCACACACCCTCTAAATATTCATTGAGTCTAAATTAATGTGAATATTAATTAATTGATAATTAATAATGCGAAATCCATACACGACAAAGATTTTGAATATTTATTACATATTGAAAATGAAAAGTAAATTATTATTGATATAGTTGAATTGTAGTATAATTAAAATTATTCAAAAATTGCTTTCACTATATTTAGTCTCTGTTTGGTACACATTAAAATTTTCATTTTCATTCTTCTACTCATTTTCAACAACATATTATTAAATAAAATAATATTTTTCATCACATCAATAACTTTTCCTTCATTTTCAACCGCACATTCTCCATCAATCTATTATTCCAGAATACATTATTTCAAAATAATGTGGTTCAAACACACCCTTAATATATTAAGGGCATGTTTGGTTGTGCTCAAAAATCCATTTAACATTGAAAATATAGTCGTTATTACGTTCCACTTGTCTAATAAAAGTCAACATAATTACTAATTTTTTAATTTTAATTCGATTTTAATCTCTACCAAACAAGTTTTGATTAACGGCTAAAGTGGCTGTCAACTCAAAAATTATCAAATTAATTGTCCCCGTTAAAAGTTTGAAAGTAGGCTAAACAAAATCACTTCTCAATCCCATGCAGCAGTGAATTCAAATTATATACGTCTCTGAGGCCGACAATAGCTTTACTTTATCTGACTTAAACCATGTGGTGGGCACTCATTGCCCCCACCACTTTCCCCAACTTTTCAGCCTTTCTTTTTCGATCTTCATTCATTATTTCCACCACCCACTCCCCCGGCGGCTACCGCCACTCCATATCCTATTATTTTTTTTTTTGACAAAAAGGTCATACATAAATTTAAAAAGTGACTTTTAAGTCCTTGTTTGGCTAAGTTTTAAATTTTTGTTTATAAGATAATTTTTTGAAAATAAAATCTGTTATTAGTTAAGAATCTTAAGATGAAATAACCCTTTTTGATTTAGGGTCCGTTTGATTGTAAATGTAGAAAATGGATGGAAAGAAAATGAATTCTAGGGAATTGAATTGCCTAAAAATTACTTTACTGGGAATTGTAATTAATCGTGTTTGATTGGTGTAATTTTTCACCTGTAATATGTTGAAAGTTTGGTGTCCGTTTAACTTTATTTTTCATGAAAATTGTCTATTAAAGTGATAATTTCTTTTACCATTGGGTCTAGAATTTGTTTCACTTGTCAAATTTTTTATTTTTTTTTAAATTTTAAAAAATTTTAGAAAAAATTATCATACCGAATACCATTCGTTTGACTTTATTTTGCCTGAAAATTGTCAATAAAAGTGATAAATTTTTTTACCGTTGTATCTAATTTTTTTTTCAATTGCTTTTTTTTTTTTAAAAAAAAAACTAACTGCAAAATCAATTCCCACCAAAATGGTGGGAATTTGTTTTCCACAAAATCAAGGAATTGGTAAGCATGTGAGCCAAATGTGAAAAATATTTTCCATGAAAAATAAAGTGTATCAAACAGGTAAAAGTGGAAGTTGAAATTTATTTTCCATTTTTCATGGAAAATAATAGCCTATCAAACACACTCTTAGATAAAAATCAAATTTTAGTAAATTTATTGATTCGTGTAGTATTATTTTATTGAAAAAATGTGTGATTAAAACTGAGCAAATCCCTGTTCAAGAATCAAGAATACATTTTGATAGAAAATATGGCTCAAACAAGGGCTAGATTTTTAGTAATTTTGATAAAAATTGTTGGAATGTGCAATTGAAAAATTGTGAATTCTATAAAATATATAATTAAAAATTATTGTTAACTTTGATTTGAATTTTAATCAACTAAAAGAATCAAATAGGGCTGATATGAAATACACATAACAATCCTTACAACTTAACTCAATGAACTATAAAAGGAATTTAGAGATTGTTTGATACAACTTAAAATTGAATTAAAATTGAAAATATGGTCGTTATTGAGTCTCACTCTTCTAATAAAAGTCAACAATAACGACTATTTTTTCAATTTTAATCCGATTTTAATCTCTACCGAACACACCCTTAAATTGGTAAAAATAATTAAGCACTTAGTATTAACCAAAATAATATGTTATTGTTTGCTAACAATATAATTATTTATTTATTTGGAAAATAAGTATTATTGATCATTAACTTTATCCGAAATTAATTTTTTTATACTCATTTTTAATCATACATTCATGAGATTTTTTTTTTTTTTTTATATAATTTTCCATATTTTTCTTTCTACTTTTTATATAAATATATTCTTCAAAATTCAGTTTTCATGGAATTACTACTCGAAAGATCAACTTTTCACGGAATTAAAAGTTAGCATATAACATTTTATTATAACTGTAAAATTAGTTCTTTGTAAAAAAAAAAAATTCTATAAATATTCGTTAAATTATTGCATGATTCCATAAAATTTAGCCCTTATTTGGTGGGATTAAAATCAGGTTTTGATAAAAGTTATTGAATTGTAAAATTGAAAAATTGTAAATCTTATAAAATATATAGTTAAAATTCATTGTTGATTTTGACTTAAAATGAAATTTAGATTTTAATTCGTACCAAACATGGGTTTAATAAGTAAATATCTTGTGAAAATACAAAAGATTGAATAGTTTCCACCCAGGTTCATGTTTGGTTTAACTAAAAAAATAAAATCTAATTAAAAATCAATAATTGATTTTATTCATACATTTCATATAATTCAGAACTTTTCAACAACACATTCTATCAATTTTTATCAAAATCTACTAAATAAATTTTTTTTTAATCAAATTGAAACAGGGCTTAATTGACTAATTCTGTATTTATAGATTATAATAAAATCTCAAGGATCAAATTGACTACTGTGACAATAGGTTGGACGGCAGTGGTGTAATTTTGCCTTTTAATAATATTATTAACAATTTGTTAATTTTTCACCCGACAATTAACACGTGTCGATCTTTCAGTCGTACACCTCATCAACTCCTCACCCATAATCTTCAACTTGGCTTTATCTCTCTTACCACAATCCCCTTCACTCATTTTTCTCTCTCTCTCTAAAATTTCATTAGGGTTTCATTTTCTCGACCGTGGAATAACGAATACAATTTCCCTCACAATGGGTTCACTACCCAATCCCGGCGAATTATCACCGCCGCGTTCGTCACCATCGCCACCGCCGAGTTTCGATGAGTTTCAGCGCCAAACCTCTCTGATGACCAGCTGCACACTCCTCTGGAAGGAACTTTCCGATCACTTCTCCTCGCTCGAACAGGACCTCCAGAAGCAAGCCGATGCGCTGAAAGCCAAGCTCCAAGCTTTGAATTCGGAAACTCAGACGTCTATGAAAGTCCTTGATAACCGTGAGTCCTCAATTTCTAAGACGATGTCTATAGCCTTTGAATCACTGGAAAAGGCAACGAAATCCTCAATTTCTGGAGCATTATCGAAGGATCTTACTGTGTGTAAAGGTGGGGACCAGAATGAAGAGTCTGAAGTAGATAACTCCGAGGGTTTGTTTCTGAAGTTGAAATCCTTCTGCTGCAAGTTTGCCGCTAGGGATTTTTGGGATTTTATTACAGCGCGAAAGAAAGAACTGGAATTATTGAGATCGGAGTTGCCAAAAGCCCTAAGCGACTGTGTAGATCCACCGAGATTTATTTTGGAGGCAATTTCAGAGGTTTTTCCGGTGGATAAAAGGAATGTGAAAATTGACCGGAATAGCAATAACAATCTCAATTTCAGTAATGACTTGGGATGGGCTTGCGTGTTGTTATTGGAATCATTGATTCCAGTGATGATGGATCCAGTGCTGGGGAAGGAGCGGATGCTGGTGACCCCGACCATTAAGGGAAAGGCGGAGGAGATAGCAGATACATGGAAGAAGAGCTTGGAAGAGAGGGGCGGTATTGAGAATGTGAAGACCCCGGATGTGCATACCTTCTTGCAACATTTGGTGACTTTTGGGATTGTGAAGAAGGAGGATGTAGATTTGTATAGGAAGCTTGTGGTTGCATCTGCTTGGAGAAAGCAGATGCCCAAGCTTGCAGTTTCCCTTGGTCTTGGAGATAAAATGCCCGGTAATTTTCATATTTATGAATCAATTGCTCTTTCACTTCTTAGTATCATTGCTCTATTGGTCTAAATGTTGAAATTAGTTCGATCTGTTTAGTAGAAAAATTGGCTTGTACTCTGTTTGGATTCAGGATTTTATTGAACAGAACCTGTAAAATATGCTAGTATGAGGACGGGATATCAGGCAATTGTATGTTATTTCTTTAATTTGAGAAATCTGGTCTGATATAAACATTGTTGTCAAATAATCTCCATAACTAGGTGGAGGGAACCGTTTTAAGATAGATATTGCAACACTCCTGATAAAATGTTGTCATCTGGTATCACAGATATTGGGTTATATTCATATTCATCATCTCAAAACAGGTCTTTGTATTGGGTTCTCTTAATTGAGATGTACTATTGTCACTTGCAAGTACCTGTTGCAGAAGATGCTCTAAATTGGATATGTTTAGTACCAATAGCGTTGATTTGGTTGCTCATAATTGACCTCAATAACAATAAACAGGCACACTAAAGCTTAGAATGATTTAGATGCATTACACGATCTATTAGCACCCTATTTGCTGAAAGGCTGCAATGCTTCATACTTGGGGTAACCAATGCATCATCTAATGATTTGTTAATTAAGTCATAGGGTGCTTTGAACAGGTTGGAAAGTTTGAAGTTACAATCAGAATACAATCAAATTCAAATAATTACAATCAGGCAAATAATATAAAAACAGAAGTATGGACCTCCATATTCCCCTCACGGGATACTTCAAAGTGCACATCCTTCAGGATCCTGCATTTAGAGCACAACTGAAATCTAATCGCAAGGCATGAATCACCCTCCAGTCTCTAGGCCTAAGACTGTTGTTCCTAGCAAAAAGAAGACCAACCCAGAGAGCCATGACCAGGAAGTTGTCTAGCGTTTTTTGGACCGAACCATCACAAAAGTTTGTATTTATAAAAATTTAATATTTAAACTAACGATATCAGATTTTTACCCATTATAACTTGTCCATGTTTGATTTGGCTAATAATCAATTTTTTAATAAATGATGATAAAAATTATGAATTATATTAAATGTTGTCATCTGGTATTTGGGTTATATTCTTATTCATCATCTCGAAACAGGCCTTTGTATTGGGTTCTCTTAAGTGAGATGTACTATTGTCACTTGCGAGTACCTGTTGCAGAAGATGCTCTAAATTGGACGTGTTTAGTACTAATAGTGTTGATATGGTTGCTCATGATTGACCTCAGTGACAATAAACAGGCATACAATAGCTTAGCATGATTTAGATGCATTACATGATCTATTAGCACCCTATTCGCTGAAAGGCTGCAATGCTTCATACTTGGGGTAGCCAATGCATCATCTTATGATTTGTTAAATTAAGTCATAGGGTGCTTTGAACAGGTTGGGAAGTTTGAAGTTTTAATTTTATTTTTGAACTAAATCCATGGAAAGCAGTTAACTTGATACCTTTTCCATACACGAATCCTAATGTACAGAAGATTGTTGGTATCTAAATTACGAGAAAGGGGGGAAATTTTGACATAATCCATACCTGGCTTATACCCCTATTGCTAGAGGGTTAGGATGAGTCGACACTAGATGAAAAGTTTTCCTCTAGATATAATATATTTGTGTCATAGTTCACCCATGTTATGCATTCACAACACTTGATGCTAGAACCATGCAAATATAAATGTGATCGAGTTCTAGCATACCGTGGACTATTTTCCAGCGCGGTGACTCCATTGCTGGAAGGTAATTATCCATTTTTTAAAATAAGAATTCACTTGTACATTCAGACAGTAATAACGAGTTTTGATGGAGATAATGTTGGTCTGTATTAATATATTTTTGTTTATATTAAAATTTATAGTTAACATACTGAATTATGTTAGGTTATTAACTCAAGTATCAAAATCATAATAAAGATTCAACTTATTGTATACATACACAACACAAAAGGCACAATTTTCTCCTTCCACAATACACCGCTTCAACAAATGTTGAGGTTTAATAGTTTTTCCTCATGATTTTTTTCTCAGTTATAAGCTTTTTCTTTAAATAAAAATTACTACTATTCTAAAATCAATAAAAGGAGAAAGAACCATTTCTCTTGCTTGATATTTTAGTACATGACTGAAGAACAAACAAGAAAACAAAATGAAGAGCTATTTCTTTGTTCCCTTTTCTCCCAGCATTTATACTTAAAAGACGGCTGTTTAATGTGCAGTACATCTAGTATGTATTGTTTTTTTCATGTTAGCAGCTTCCATAATATTAGCCTTGTTATAAATTTAATATCATGTAAAGTTGAAATAATTAATTGTTTTGGTAAGTAGAGCTGAAGAAATTGATCACAAAATCTGATGACCGGTTGCCTGCTTTGCATATTACTTATTTACGTATACCTCATCTTGAGGTTGCTATTCCAATAGACATTCCAAGAATATGAGGCTTATGAAGTAAATTGTTAGGTCAGTTACAGAACTTGTTCTAAATTCTTGTGAAATTCTGTTGTGGTGTTTGCATAAATGTGCGAGTGCAGAACCTTTGTCGTGGTGCTTAGTTCATCTATGACTCTTTTTTTTGTTGCAGATGTGATCGAAGAATTGATTAGTAGGGGACAGCAGGTTGATGCTGTACATTTTACTTATGAAGTTGGCCTTGCAGACAAGTTTCCCCCAATTCCTTTGCTGAAGGCGTTTCTGAAGGATGCTAAAAAGGCTGCTACATCAATTTTGGAGGATTCCAACAATTCTGGTCGTGCAGCGGTATGCTTCTATTTCTAAATTACTAATCTAGTTTTGTAATCTATGCTCGGGTATATCCTTATTTTTTTAATTAGTAATACCTGTGTGTTGATGAACTAGCTTGTCTCAAATGGTTAAATATTATTGGAGGTCCCTCAACCTTTAGAAGTCTCAGTTGGATCACCCAACTTTAAAGAATCTCAATCAAGTCAACATCTGACAGAACAGCCATACTACCTACATGGACCATGAAACACTATGTAATTGAAATCTTTACTTTAGTAAAAATTTAGCCTTTTTGGTGACACGATTTCCTCAACACAAAAACCCTTCTTTAATGGCATTCACATGTATATATTCTATATATTTGCAAGTTTAAACTACTTGAACTCCGGCTTATGTGGCATTTTGTTTGATTTTAATGTCCATGCAAACAAATCCCGTCATATGCATTAATGGTGTCCAACAGATGCACGGACACTTCTATTGGGATGGAGTATCTATGTGGGACACAGACATTTTGACATGGATCCACTAAGCATCATGACATGTCCTATTTTTATATGTTCTTTAAAATTCTAACGCTCAAGGGATATTGGATTTGAAATTAAAGTAAAAGTTTGGTGACAATATTAACCTCATGTTTGGCAAAGCTTATAATTGCTTATGAGTTGGTGAAACTCTATTTTTATCCGCACATTTAACAGGATTCACAATTTTAACATGCTTTTTAACCACACATTCATTTGCCCCCACTATTTATAATCATTAATTAGCTTTTGCCAAGCGAGCACTGAAACTTCTTAAAGTTGGGTGACCTGATTGAGACTTTGCTCAAAGTTGTCTGACCTCTAATAAAATTTACCCTCGTCTCAACATATTGTGTGTTTCCTTGTTAAAATTGGACTTTGCAAAGCTATTACAAAAATAATAAGTTTCCTTTAACAATAGTCTGTCCAATTCATGGACATCATCTTCTTGTAGTGACCAACAGCCACCATTTATGCATTTCATAGCATGGTGTTTGTTGTGCATTGTTTATCTCCACGACAGCCCTTAAAGTTGCTTACATTGTCTGTTTTTTTTTGTTTTGTGCCTTTTTCTACAGCATCTAGCTGCCAAGAAGGAGCAATCGGCAATTCGTGCTGTTCTCAAGTGCATCGAGGAGTACAAACTCGAGGGTGAATTACCATCCGAAAATCTTAAGAAGCGCCTGGAACAACTTGAGAAGACCAAGTGTGAGAAAAAGAAGTCATCTGCAAGCCCCCCTGCAGCCAAAAGAACACGAGCTAGCAATGGAGGCCCAATGCCTCCTGCCAAGGCAGGCCGTTCAACAAATGCTTACGTCTCCTCTTTCCCGCCGCCTCCCACATTCATCAGGTCGCCTTCACACACCCAATACCCGTCTCCTATTCCACCGTACCCCACATCACCCGCCATGTATGGGCATGGAAATCGGAGTCCCTCTTATGCATACACTCCAGAAGCCAGCTCTCCTACCCTTGTTGGGACATATCCAGGCACTCCAGTGAACTATATTTCATATGGGGGATATGGCAATGGAATGGCACCGGCTTACCCGCAAGCTTACTACTGATAGACATAACTGGATGGTAACAACTGATATATGATGACTTAATCCAAATGTCTTTTTAATGTTTGTCTGTAATCACTAACTTTTAATAGTAGCTTTATGTGTGTTAAATCCCCTCCTTAATTACTGACCTTCATCAAAGGCAGGCTGTATTTCTGAATTGTTGAAACTTGTAGTAAATAGGTGGTTGTGATTAAGGAATATGCTTGTTAGGACTCGGATTAATGGTAGGAATGACGGGATATATTTAGCCTCACCGTAGTTCTGAACTTTTTTTATTCAGGACTCCCTAATTTTCATGTAGGAAAAATTGCACTCTGGTCCGCAAATTGTTGCTAATGTAGCAAGTTAGCTTCCAACCTTTTGATTTTAGTTGCACGATCGGTCCCAATAAAGAATAGTCTGATCTTGTCTTAAAAGGTTGTGGTCCTTGTACGTAAACTTTTTGAAAGCTAGATTTTGCTTTACAGCTCGAGGTGCTCACTAATTTGAAGCGAGGCTTGTTTTCGATTTTGCTTAACAACTTGAGGTGTCCGCTAATTTGAAGTGATGCTTGTTTTCGTCGGTCATGTAACAAATCAATGAAGATCAAGACGGTTTTCATTCGTTCTGGAACTATAATATAAGGTTAGTGAATAAAATTGTTCCTTCAAAAAGTTTTTCGACCCAATTTGCTGCTGAGAAATTGTGTACGCCTATGTGCAATTTTCCTTTCTACATATTCACGAATATTTTAGCTATTCAAAAAAATATGCAAATTGACTATCTAAGGAAAATATTTTAATAAACGTGTTAAAACGTAAATCTTGACGGGGCACGAGCGCCAGGGACCATGTTTCGCGTGCATGGTAATCCTAGGTGCCTAACGTGCAGTTTTCCTATTTTTATACAAACACCATTTAGAAACCATTTTTTGACATTTTTTAATAGCGAACAACGTCATACATCAAATGATCTCTCTCTAGTCTCTATATACACATCCATATCATAAAATTCATCAAAAACAAGATCAATTCACACACTTTTGACAGAGAGTATCAAAAAAATGTAGGACAATTACATCAAAATCTTGAGGAATCAAGATTCAGGGTTGAAGATCAAGAACGCAAATGATAATTGAAGATGATCTCAAACATGACATCTTTTTCTTTAAGATCATTATCGACACAAATTTTCCTATATGTCAATACTTAGACAGGCTAACTCTCGAGGTTCAAAGCACATCTTGATAAAAAAATTATAGCAACTGAAAAATTCTATGAACGTCTCTCATATTTCATCTTGTTTGATTTTATCTATTGCAATACTACATTTGGTACTATAAAAAGAGGTATATAAGCGTCCCCTCCAAGAGTGGTCAAGTTGATGGAGCAGGTAAACACGAAGATGGAAAGTTATGAGTTCAAATCTCCTACCTAGGATTGGGCAAAATACAAACCAACTCGCGTAAATCGATCGTCGATTTTTTGAAGTTTTTGGGTGGGTTTCGGGGGTTGGGTAATCGGGTC
This sequence comes from Fraxinus sp. D2006-0159, assembly GCA_903798375.1. NCBI lineage: Eukaryota > Viridiplantae > Streptophyta > Magnoliopsida > Lamiales > Oleaceae > Fraxinus > Fraxinus sp. D2006-0159. Next base: position 12,345 of record CAIGRQ010137281.1, read on the forward strand.
GGGTCACGACCCAAACCCGACCCGAAACCCAAATTTTTTTATATATATAAAAAAAGAAACTTCAACAAAACCCTAAAGGGCAGCGCAGCCGCAGACATTGCTCCTCTCTTCGTCTCTCGCTCAACTGCTCAAGCCGTTTCTGCTCTCTTGCTCAAATTCAACCCCCCTATCTCTCCTCTCCGACCATCCCAACCCTCCGCCACCCATCGACCCACCAACGAACCACCGATTGAGGCTTGGAGAAGTAACTAAAACTTGTTATTGGTGGGAAAGGTAATTTCTCATATACTTGCTCTAGATTATGGCAGCACACTATAGTTATTAGTGAGCTTTACTTCTGTCAACTAGATTTGAAGTGAAAGTAGAGCATTTAATTTTTTCGGACTATGGTGTATAATCTTCCGTGTGCAATGCATTGATATTCTTTCAAACTAGAAAATAAGCTTGATTTTTATAAAATATCAAGACTTAGATCAATATTTTAAATTAAGAATCCCATAGAAATGGTTATATTGATGTTCTTGAGCTGTTTGGTTTACTTTTATTTTAATACTCTTTGACTGAAGTTTCTATTCTGCTTTAAATGATTCGTGTCGGCAAGTGTATAGAAGTAATCTGATTTTGATGAAACGAATGCTCATCTGCAAGAATCAAACAATAAGAAAGGACATTGATCATTTTTTTTTATTTTTTTTTGTTTTTAAGTTCCCCCCCTTGGGTCTCTCTCTCTTAGTACCGACATTGATCTGCCTTCTATCCATGCTGAGGTTCTTTGACATTGCAGATTTCTTCTCTAACATGGGGCATAAGGAACCATTGGAGGTAATATTTTCAGTCACACATGATATTGTTAATTGTGTCCTTTAGACGTCTTTGAAGACACAGAATATCTCTCAAGATTGACAAATTTCTTCCACTCTTCCTTTCTTCCAGCTAAGCTTTTGATTATTGCATCAACCAAGAACTTAGGATTATCTTTTAACAATGGGTACAGTCTTGCATCTGAATTCATCAAATTCCTTTTTCTTGGGGTTCTGTTTGAAGGAAAAATATAATGTGGAAAATCAGCAAAGTCTATTTAATTCTTTCTCCTCTTCTGTCTTTTGAAATTTCTATAGCTTTTGAAAACCATGGATTTTATGGCCCTGTTTGAGCCATCTATTTTTCTCATTAAAATGAAAATATGACCGTTATCCATCACATCAACATTTAAATTCAAATTTTCTATCTCTTATGTGGCCGCAATAACGGCTATATTTTTCATTCTCATTTTAAAAAAAGGTGGCTCAAATGGGGGCTATATGTTAAAAAGTGAATGTCAAATTGAATGGAGTCTGTTATAGATCCAATTCTGGTACACAATTCTAGTGTCCAAGAACAGTGATCATGAATTTTGTAGCTATGCGTTTGATATGTGTACGCAGATCCAATGACTGTGTATGAAACATGTTGCTTATGTATTTTATCATTGAATGAGTGGCACAGAAAGTCTAGCAAGTTGTATGGAGCTTGTTGAATTATTGATGATAATATTTTGGATACTGAACTTGAAGAACTAATAATTTTGATTATTAAATAATTATTTATGATGTGATCTTGAGATGGATGTTTACTGTTGTCGTATTTGTTTATTAACCATTTATTAAATTACGAATACAATCTACAAAGGAATTAGTTGCTGCATCATAAATAAATGAAAAAAAGGAATTAATTGCTGCAGTGTTGCTTTCAGTGGTGGTGATGCTCTACCATATTTTTTCTTGTAGTTTTGGGTACAATGAGTTGAAAGCTAAGATTATCTTGACCCAATGATGATTTAATGGGAAGAATTATATTGATGGTGCATGGTTGTGTTTGGCAGGCTGAAACACTTCTTGGGTACCTCAGAGAACCTAGACAATAAGCTTCTACTTTGAGTCCATAAAGACACATTAATTGTTCTGTACAATTTCGTATGGTAAATGGTTTGTTGTTGACTGTATATGGCAAGTGTTTTGATGGGATTTGTACAGAGTAGTCAAGCATTTAGGAATACTAGTCTCTGCCTGTGCAATGCACGGGTTGAGATATTTTTAAGCCATTATTAACGTGTTCAATGTTAAGGATTGACTGGAGATATGTGCGTTGATTGAACATGAATATTGTTCTTCATAAAAGAATAGAACATAAAACCTCTCCCATGCAAACGGCTCATCAATACTTTGCCTATTCAAGCGTAAAACCAAAAGGAAAATTCAAGTGTTATGAGAAAGAAAATGAAAAGTGCATAAAACATAGTACACAACATACATTAAATGAATGACTCACTATTAATTAGTCAAGCCAAATTAAAGAAATTCTGACTTTAAATCAATGAACAGTGAACCATAAGATAAGCATGTAAGTTATAAGATGAATAGAGCCAATTCATCCACAAAACTTGGCATAGCTCTGCAACTACAATATATATTTTCTTATTGAAATTCTAGAACAATAGTAAGAACAATGCCACAATTAATTAAAATGACGTAAAACGTAAATAAAAGAAAATCTCAAGGATGAATTGTCATAAGTGATTGAACAGAAAATATAGTTTTACAAAAGGGCTTCAAGAAAGGTCAAGGTTATCCAAACCTATATATAAACTACAACTCTTGCATGAGACCATATTATTAGAAAATAAAAAAAAGTTAATCTATCTCCTAAAAAGATACCACAAAGAAATTGAAATCATGAAACTTCGTAACAAAGTAAAAATAATTCAGCTGCTTCTACCTTGTGGGGGTTGAGGGGGCAGCGCCTCTCGTGGGATGCCCCGACGGGGATTGACCTGATCGGTTGGGTCGTAGGGGACATTGTTTCAAAACCACTTGAAGTATCCATATCGAATAGTTGGAGCCCAAGGTAACCAACGGGAACTGAAAGAATTAAAAATGTTATGAACATATTTTTACTTTCAAGTAAAATAAAATGGTAGAATAGTTGAATCAACTTCTCCATATGTTAAAACATACATATGATAAAACTAAAATTTAAAATATTAAAATTTGTGAACAATGAATGAAAATATAAATATAATTTAGAAGGAAAAAAGTAGTATGCACAAAGAAAGCTTCAGAACCAGCAATTTATTTCAAATTTACAAGTTACTATAAATAAATAACCAAAATACTACATAAACTTATAAATAAAAACCTGAATAGTTCAATTGGAGAAACTTACCTAAGATAGAGTGCACTACTGTAGTCATTACAACCACCGGGAAAAACAATTGGACAATGTATAGAAGAGAACAGTAAATACAAATTAGAGTCCACGATTTGTTAATAATAGTTGAATGATAAATACTGTAACAGAAACTTTAGGGGAAAAATACAATTGCTAACTAAAAATTGAATTCTACAAAATCTATAAAACAAGAAAAAAACATTGTACCTGAAGTTAACACAATTCAATTGATGTTAAAAAGTTTAATTGTCAAAGGAAAAAAAAACGCAGCCTAGAAAACCATTTTCCTACCAAAGTGGTGGAAAACCAATTCAAGGAAAAGCAAGAAAAGGGGGTGGGCTTAAGAAGGAAAACCAATTTTATGGAATTTTTTGCCAATCAAATATGCAGTAACTTTGAAAATGAAAAATAATTTCCAACTTCAAATAAACCCTATCAAACAGGGCCTTAAATTAACCAATTTTTAAAATGGACTCGAAAGCCTATTTCTTCTCCTCGCCATTCAGTTCCCTTCACTCTTCTTCTAGAAGTTTGTTACTTTGCCTTCGCCGTCTCTCTCTGTTCTTAAAAAAAGGTGAGTTTTCTCTGATTCTTTTCACAATTTTATCCTCAGTAAGGATAGGCTTTCTTCATTGCAAGTTTTAGGTCACTTTTATCATTATAATTTCGCATTTTCAATTCCTCATTGCAAGTAATTTATCTGGGTTCGGTTTTTTCTGCTTTCAAGAATCCAAGGTTTACATGTATTGATACTATTTTTTGATGATTTTCTTCCACTTTTTAACATTTAATCCTAATGGGCTTGTTCTATATATCAGACTTTTCATATCCTTTTTGTCTCTTTTCACTGTGCGATGCCCCTATGATGATACGTGAAGTATGAAATGCTATTAAAATTAGTTGTTAATCTGGATGAAATTTTTGTGTTTCTTGATTCTTGAATGGTTCTATATTTATTCATTTTCATGTTATGCAATTCTCATGTAGTCTATTCTTGAATTTAAGAACATTTTGTTTAGATTCTGAGTAGTTCATATTTATCCTGAATAATATTTGTGTTGGATTTCTCCCCTGAAAATATATTCTAGTTACCGATATCTTATTTAGTCTTCTATTTTTTGTCAAATGGATGTAAGAATTGGGTTGTATGAGAAACCTTGTGCAATTTTGAAGTTAAGCTAAGAATGTGATGTTAATTAGAGCTCCCTAATAATTTCTTGGTGTTGTTTTAAGTCGGTGTTGAAATTTGGTAAAAAAGTAACTATGAGTGTGTTTGGTAGAGATTAAAATTGGATTAAAATTGAAAAACTAGCCGTTATTGTTGACTTTTATTAGACGAGTGGAACTTAATAACGGCCATATTTTCAATTTTAATTGGCTTTTTAGCTCCACCAAACAGGCCTTATATATTTTTGTAATTTGTTTACACTGTATTTTTGAATAGTTGAATCATTTATTTGAAAATTCTGGAATGGTTGAACAAGAATACACAGATGTTGCAATTGGAGCTGCCTTAGAGCATCTCCAAGAGACTCTATATTTTTAAAGAGAATATTCTATCATTTGGAGAGCATCTATAAACTTAGAGAGTTAAAATTTTTAAAAATAGAGAGTCTCTTGGAGATGCTCTAAGGCAGCTCCAATTGCAACATCTGTGTATCCTTGTTCAGCCATTCCAGAATCTTCAAATAAACGATTCAACTATTCAAAAATGCAGTGTAAACAAATTACAAAAATATATAAGGCCTGTTTGGTGGAGCTAAAAAGCCAATTAAAATTGAAAAACTAGCCGTTATTGTTGACTTTTATTAGACGAGTGGAACCCAATAACGGCCATATTTTTCAATTTTAATTGGCTTTTTAGCTCCACCAAAATTGACTCTTTAAAATAGAGAGCATATCATGTTTAAAGAGTCTTTTGGAGATGCTGTTAGGAGGGAAAGACATAATTCAAGATACTATGCGTCACCTCTTTCCCTCGATAATTATGTTCCCTATAGATTTCAGAAGCATAAGAAATACGGGTTGCTTCGAGTTGCTTCCCAGAATGCAATCCACAATCTGTCGGACCAATCTAGTGTTGAAATTAAGGTTGACCTATGGGGTGGAAAAAAATGCGTAAGGTCCTTGACATAAGAAACTCGTTGAGCATTAAATATCCCAATAGATGCTTCTTCTTAACATCTTGCTCATTGCCCTCATAGGCGATTATAAGTGCATTTCGTTGGTAAAATTTCGATGGTATGAAGGACAAGGTTTCACGTGCTGGTAATTTGCTATTTCTGGGAATAATAGGAACAAACTTGTTTTCTACTTGAATTCCAATGCTCATTAGAGTAGTTTCAATCCTTAACAGGTGCAAATTTTCGATGTCTGAGCAATTGCACCTTTCAATTCATAGCTATGACGTTAAATTGTACAATATTGTGACCTTGATATATTTAATTAAGACCTAGTTTTTGAAATAATAAACCTAATTTCTTAATTATATTTTGCAATATAATTATATTTTGAAATTATGGCCCCGTTTGAGCCATATTTTTTCCTCACTAAAATGAAAAATATGACCGTTATCAATCACACCAATATTTAAATTCAAATTTTCTATCTCTTGTATGGACCTCAATAACGGCTATATTTTTCATTCTCATTTTCAAAAAGTTGGCTCAAACAGGGTCTATATCTTACACTAAAAATATATATACGTTTTACTTGTCATTAAGCCAACAATTCTTTAGAATCTCCCGTTATTAAGCTAACAAAATATTATTATGAGGGTATTTGGTGTAGATTAAAATTAGATTTTAAGTGGATTGTGATAGAAGTTTTTGAAATGTGGTTGAAAAGATGGACCCATGAAAGATGTTGATATTGATTGTTTGACTTTGACTTAGATTATAGTCAGATTAAAATTCAGCCCAAACATACCCTATGTAAATAGTATTAGAAATATGCATGTATAATATGTTTAATTAAATAAATGAAACTGTGAACAGTCAAATGAATATGTGTACATTACAGAAGTTACAACATAAGATAAGAATGAATTCAAAGTGTGACCAAATTGAAAAATCTGATGTTGTAGAAACTGAAGAATTTCAGTAGCACTTTATTATGATGGCATTTTATTGATGCTTCAAAAACAATTTATCTAGAAATATATAAAATTTCAAAAGTAAATGTTGTACGCCTTTTCGTCAAGCCTTTTCTTGACATTCAAATCACGTTACACCTAATATTTTTCAACATCTGACCAAATCTAATGTAGTTGCAATGATTTGGGCATAGGACAGCGGACCAAATCTAAATCTGTCCCATAACGGTGGAACAACTTTTCAGCCTACAGACCATGACCACCATCAAAATTTGGCATCCTTACTTACATAAGAAAAACACCGTAGATAGGAAAACCTTTGAGGGTAACATTTGTGGAAACTTTCATCGCATTCGAAATATCCACATCGATGCACACATGAATAAGAGGATAATGGGGACCTGCTTGTTGGAGCGTAGGTAACCCGGTGATCATAGAACTCCCCATGAGATGATTCTTTTTAACATCTTCCTCATAGACAATTTTCTGTACCTTTTCTTGGTTAGTTTTACATATTGTGAAGGACATTGTCTCTCTTGCTGGTAATTTGCTATTTTTGGGAATAATAGGAAAAAACTTGTTTCCTGTATGAATTCCAATGTTCGTTAGAGTAGCTTCAATACTTGACATATGCAAATTTTCGATGCTTGAAACAATTGCACCTTCTAATGCTGCCTCTTGAACTGCACCCTCTAGTGGGTTTATTCCCAAATCCCAAGTATAGTGTCTTGTCACATATCTTCATAATCATCTCCTGTATCGCTGGAATTTTTGAGCAACCACCAACAAGAATGATGACATTTAGTCTGCCAACTTTTATATTCGCATCATATATACATTCAAAGATTAGATCCTCGCATTTCTTAAATACACCACGGTTTACATATTTAAAATTCTCGAATTGGGTTTGGCTGGAGCTACCTTAGGAGGGGAAGACAAGTCAAAATATGATGCACGATCTCTTTCCCTTAAAGAATATGTTCTCTACAGATTTCGAAAGAATAAGAGGTACGTGGTTGCTTCAAGCTGCAATCCAGGATGCAATCCACAACCTGACGAACCAATCTAGTGTTGAAATTAAGGTTGGCCTATGCGGTGGGAAAAATTGCTTAAGGTCCTTGAGAAAGAGAATTTTGAATATGTAAACCGTGGTGTGTTTAGGAAATGCGAGGATCTAATCTTTGAATGTATATATGATGCGAAGATAAAAATTGGCAGACTAAATGCCATCATTCTTGTTGGTGGTTGTTCAAAAATTCCAACGATGCAGGAGATGGTTACGAAGATATTTGACAAACACTATGTTTGAGAATAAACCCATTAGAGTGTGTAGTCCAAGGGGCAATACTGGAAGATGCAATTGCTTCATGTATCGAAAATTTGCATATGTCAATGATTGAAGCTACTCTAATAAGCATTGGAATTTATGCAGGAAACCAAGTTTTTTCTATTATTTATTTCCAAAAATAACAAGTTACAAGCAAGAGAGACAATGTCCTTCACTAACCAAGAAAAGGCACTGATAATTGTCTATGAGGAAGATGTTAAAAAGAATCATTTGCTGGGCGGTTTTATGATCACCAGCTTACCTACGCTCCAACAAGCAGGTCTCCATTATCCTCTTATTCATGTGTGCATCAATGTGGATATTTCGAATGCGGTGAAAGTTTCCACAAATATTACCCTTGAAGGTTTTCCTATATAAGGTGTTTTTCTTATTGAAGTAAGGATGCTAAATCTTGATGGTGGCAATGATCTGTGGCTTAAAAGTTGTTCCCTAGTTATGGCTTAGATTTGGTCCTCTATCTTATGACCAAATCACTATGGCTGCTTTAGGTTTGGTCAGATTTGAAAAATATTAGGTGTGATTTGATTGTCCATAAAAGGCTTGTCGAAAAGATTTACATCATTTACTTTTGGAATTTTTTATGTTTCTAGATACATTGTTTTGAAGATTCATAATACTGCAATTTTTCAGATTTCTACAACATCAGATTTTTCAGTTTGGTCACACGTTGAATTCATTCATATCTTATGTTGTAACTTCTGTAATGTAGGCATATTAATTTGTCTATTCACGGTTTCATTTATTCAATTAAATATATTATACATGTATTTACATAATAATATTTGTTAGCTTAATAACATGAGATTCTAAAGAATTGTTGGTTTGATGACAAGTAGAACATATATATTTTTAGTGAGAAAGAACTGGTATTATTGAGATCTGAGTTGCCAAAAGCCCTAAGCAACTGTGTAGATCCACCGAGATTTATTTTGGAGGCAATTTCAGAGTTTTTTCCGGTGGATAAAAGGAATGTGAAAATTGATCGGAATAACAATCTCAATTTCACTAATGACTTGGGATGGGCTTTCGTGTTGTTATTGGAATCATTGATTCCAGTGATGATGGATCTAGTGCTTGGGAAGGAGAGGATGCTGGTGACCCCGACAACTAAGGGAAAGGCGGAGGAGATAGCAGATACATGGAAGAAGAGCTTGGAAGAGGGGCGGTTTTGAGAATGTGAAGACCCCGGATGTGCATACCTTCTTGCAACATTTGGGATTGTGAAGGAGGATGTAGATTTGTATAGGAAGCTTGTGGTTGCGTCTGCTTGGAGAAAGCAGATGCCCAAGCTTGCAGTTTCCCTTGGTCTCGAAGATAAAATGCCCGGTAATTTTCATATTTATGAATCAATTGCTTTTTCACTTCTTAGTATCATTGCTGTGTTTGGATTCAGGATTTTATTGAACAGAACCTGTAAAATATGCTAGTTTGAGGACCGGTCGACCGGATATCAGGCAATTGTATGTTATTTCTTTAATTCGAGAAATCTGGTCTGATATAAACATTTGTGTCATAGTTCACCCATGTTATGCATTCACAGAGACACTTGATGCTAGAACCAGGCAAATATAAACGCGATCGAGTTCTAGCATACCGTGGACTATTTCCCAGCTCGGTGACTCCATTGCTGGAAGGTATTTATCCATTTTTTTTAATTAGGATTCACTTGAACATTCAGACAGTAATGATGAGTTTTGATGGAGATAATGTTGGTCTGTATTAATATATTTTTGTTTATATTAAAATTTATAGTTAACATACTGAAATTAAGTTAGGTTATTAACTAAAGTATCAAAATCATATTAAAGATTAACTTATTGTATGCATACACAACAGAAAAGGCACAATTTTCTCCTTCCACCGTACGCTGCTTCAACAAATTTTGAGGTTTAATAGTTTCCTTTTTCTCCCAGCATTTATACTTAAAAGACGTCCGTTTAATGTGGAGTGCATCTAGTATGTATTGTTTTCTTCATGTTAGCAGCTTCCATAATATTAGCCTGGTTATAAATTTAATATCATGTAAAGGTGAAATAATTAATTGTTTTGGTAAGTAGAGCTGAAGAAAATCACAAAATCTGATGACCGGTTGCCTGCTTTGCATATTACTCATTTACATATACCTCATCTTGAGGTTGCTATTCCCAATAGACATTCCAAGATAGGAGGCTTATGAAGTAAATTATTAGGTCAGTTACAGAACTTGTTATAAATTCTTGTGAAATTCTGTTGTGCTGTTTGCATAAATGTGCGAGTGCAGAACCTTTATCATAGTGCTTAGTTCATCTATGACTTTTTTTTTGTTGCAGATGTGATCAAAGAATTGATTAGTAGGGGACAGCAGGTTGATGGTGTACATTTTACTTGTGAAGTTGGCCTTGCAGACAAGTATCCCCCAGTCCCTTTGCTGAAAGCTTTTCTGAAGGATGCTAAAAAGGCTGCTACATCAATTTTGGAGGATTCCAACAATTCTGGCCGTGCAGCGGTATGCTTCTATTTCTAATTTACTAATCTAGTTTTGTAATCTATGCTCGGGTATATCCTTATTTTTTTAAATTAGTAATACCTGTGTGTTGATGAACTAGTTTGTCTCAAATGGTTAATATTATTGGAGGTCACTCAACCTTTAAAAGTCTCAATTGGATCACCAAACTTTAAAGAATCTCAATCAAGTCAACATCTGACAGAACAGCCATACGACCTACATGGACCATGGAACACTATGTAATTGAAATCTTTACTTTAGCAAAAATTGAGTGTTTTTGGTGACACGATTTCCTCAACTCAAAAACCCTTTAATGGCATTCACATGTTTATATTCTATATCTTTGCACGTCTAAACTACTTGAACTCCGGCTTATGTGGCATTTTGTTTGATTTTAATGTCTGTACAAACAAATCCCGTCATATGCATTAATGGCATCCAACAGATGCACGGACACTTCTATTGGGATGGAGTGTCTGTGTGGGACACAGACATTTTGACATGGATCCACTAAGCATCAGGCCATGTCCTATTTTCATATATTCTTTAAAATTCTAATGCTCAAGGGATATTGGATTTGAAATTAAAGTAAAAGTTTGGTGACAATATTAACCCCATGTTTGGCAAAGCTTATAATTGCTTATGAGTAGGTGAAACTCTATTTTTATTCACACATTTAACAGGATTCACAATTTTTACACGCTTTTTAACACATTCATTTGCCCTCACTATTTATAATCATTAATTAGCTTTTGCCAAGCGAGCACTAAAACTTCTTAAAAGTTGGGTGACCTGATTGAGACTTTGCTCAAAGTTTTCTGACCTCTAATAAAATTTACCCTCGTCTCAAAATATTATGTGTTTCCTTGTTAAAATTGGACTTTTCAAAGCTATTATCTCTGTTAATAATAAGTTTCCTTTAACAATAGAGTCTGTACAATTCATGGACATCATCTTGCTGTAGTGACCAACAGCCACCATTTATGCATTTCATAGCATGGTGTTTGTTGTGCATTGTTTATCTCTATGACAGCCGTTAAAGGTGCTTCCATTGTCTGGTTTTTTTTGTTTTGTCCCTTTTTTCTACAGCATCTAGCTGCCAAGAAGGAGCAATCGGCAATTCGTGCTGTTCTCAAGTGCATCCAGGAGTACAAACTCGAGGGTGAATTACCATCCGAAAATCTCAAGAAGCGCGTTGAACAACTTGAGAAGAACAAGAGTGAGAAAAAGAAGTCATCTGCAAGCCCCCCTGCAGCCAAAAGAACACGAGCTAGCAATGGAGGCCCAATGCCTCTTGCCAAGGCAGGCCGTTCAACAAATGCTTAGGTCTACTCTTTCCCGCTGCCTCCTACATTCATCAGGTCACCTTCACACACCCTGCAGCCAAAAGAACACGAGCTAGCAATGGAGGCCCAATGCCTCTTGCCAAGGCAGGCCGTTCAACAAATGCTTAGGTCTACTCTTTCCCGCTGCCTCCTACATTCATCAGGTCACCTTCACACACCCAATACCTGTCTCCTGTTCCACCGTACCCCACATCACCTGCCATGTATGGGCATGGAAATCGGAGTCCCTCTTATGCATACCCTCCGGAAGCCAGCCCTCCTACCCTTGTTGGTACATATCCAGGCACTCCAGTGAACTACATTTCATATGGAGGCTATGGCAATGGAATGGCACCGGCTTATTACCAAGCTTACCACTGATGGACATAACTGGATGGTAACAACTGATATGATGACTTAATCCAAATGTCTTTTTAATGTTGTCTGTAATCACTAACTTTTAATAGTTGCTTTATGTGTGTGAAATCCTCCTTAATTACTGACTTTCATCGAAGGCAGGCTGTATTTCTGAATTGTTGACACTGTAGTAAATAGGTGGTTGTGATTAAGGAATATGCTTGTTAGGACTCGGATTAATAGTAGGAATGACGGGATATATTTAGCCTTGCCGTATTTCTGAACTACTTTTTTATTCATGACTCCCTAATTTTCGTGTAGGAAAAATTGCACTCTGGTCCGCAAATTGTTGCTAATGTAGCACTTTAGCCTTCAACCTTGTGATTATAGTTGCACAATCGGTCGCAATAAAGAATATTGTCTGATATATTCTTAAACGGTTTTGGTCCTTGTACGTAAGCTTTTTGAAAGCTAGATTTTGCTTAACAACACGAGGCGCCCGCTAATTTGAAGTGATGCTTGTTTTCGTCAGTCATGTAACAAATCAATGAAGATCAAGAAGTCGACGGTTTTCATCTGTTTTGGAACTGTAATACAAGGTTAGGGCTGCTGAGAAATTGTGTACACCTATGGGCAGTGGTGGACCCAGCATCCGGTCAGGGGGGGCCGGCCGCGCGTGCTAGGTTCCGACGGAAGAGTTTTGGGAAGGAGTGGAGATCGTCGGCGCCTGGTTTGGTAGAACTCTGTTCATCTTCTTCCTCAATTCTTCTTCTTTTTTTTTTTTTTTTTGGGTTTTCCTTTATTCTCAGAACTATTTAATATGCTGCGAGGACCTCAGAGTGCAGTTTACACATTTCATATTTTGACTGTTAGCATGCTCTCTTTTTCTGAATTATAAACTTTAGAGCTATCACCCTCTTATACAAGTATTATTCTCATTTTTTGATGAAGTTGATGTCAAATTCATGTTTTCTAAGTGATGGGATACTCTTTTGAGAATGAATATAAACACTGCTGTGTTTGTTAACAGATCGCCTATTTTTTGTAAGAGGCAAATACAATAACTCTTGGTATGTTCTTTTACAGGTTGCATCACTTAGCAAGAGCACCCTTGTAAAAGGAGCTTGTGCAGTTGGATTGGGTTTTTCATGTCAAGATCTTCTAACCAGGGTTGATGCTGAGGAGAATTTTCAGGACAAAGAAACACGCAAAATGCAGGAAACTGATTTATTAAAAAAGATTGTTAGGACCATGCTTCTTATGATATGTCAGTTTGCTGGCTTTTCAGTTGACATTCTTAAAAACCTATCTGCATGCTTTCCACTTGGAACCAATGACTTTGATTCTCCTAAGATTATTGAATATCAGAATGAGAATTTTGATAATCTGGAGGAAGATATATGGGGTATTTCTGGACTTGTCATTGGGTTGGGGAATTCTTTAGATGCAATTTACAGAGCCGGGGCCCATGAGGCAGTTGTATATTTGAAAGGCCAACTTATTTCATGGATTCAACATTTAAACTCTCCTGTCTCTAAGTCTGCTGTCGGTGAAGCACGTGGGTTATTTTTATCGGTAGGATCATGTCTTGCACTACCAACTGTAGTGTCTTTCTGTCAAAGGGTAGAACTCATTGACAATACCGAGTTGGACCATCTTCTGAGTGGCTTCAGGGAGCTCATCTCTGATCTAACGTCTGTTAAATTATTTGATGCCTTCCACCAGAGCTTGTTGACAGCATCTTGTGTAGGAGCTGGGGGGCTGCTTTCTAGCATTTTGAATGCAGGGTTACACACTATAGAAATCGAGCATGTTAAAGATTTGCTGACATTGCTTAGAAGAAGTTACTCAAGTTCTCACCCTCCACTTATTCATCTAGGTGGAATGCTTGGAGTTGTGAATGCGATAGGGGCAGGTGCTGGAACACTGGTTCAACAGCATCCTCTAACCTCCTTTAACAGTGCAGTCTCTAGAAAGGTTCCAAAACACAATTTACTCTTGGTGTATATTTTATGTTTATTTCTTAAGAGTGAAACATCTAGTATTGTTTTTTGTGTTTCTTGTGTTATATAACTGAAACAACAGAACTATTTTAACAGTGTGTGAGTGGGTAATTAAATGGGTTTAAAGTGAGCAATATGAGATCAGAAAGGAAGATGGTAATTTTGATTTAATTTAATTGGCTGACAGTCTTGTGACAAGAGTGTTACTAGTGGAGAAAGAAAGAGAACACAAAGTTGATCTCAATATGGATCCAGTCATTGATTATCTTCTTTTGGTAGGCTAGATAAAGGAAAATATTATCTGTAAAACTTATCAATTTAAAAATGGAAAAGGGGCCAAAGAAAATTCTTAGGTACAAAAGTAGTTAACAATGGCTCATTTTTTATTTGCCTATCTCATGAATGTTTGTTTTCCAGCAGGAATCTTCTTATATAACGGGCCCTCTAATTTCAAATCCTGTCTTGGAGCCCGAGGTGACGTCATTGATTCAGGAAATATTTCTTGTTGCACAAAATTCTGATGACCCCCAACTACAGCAATATGCAGCATGGGCAGTGTCATTTCTCAGGCATTCAATGTTTTCTGGAGAACTTCCAAATGAGGAAAGTGTTATTAATAATGACTCTCGTGATCTAAAGTCCCAATCTCAAAGTATTTCCGAGGACAGTGTGGTCATGAAACTCTCTTCATGGCTAATGCAAATGAGTTCTCCTGAGGTAGATTCTGTCCTTCAATTATAATAGTTGACATTGTGATAAGAACAATGGCTCCTGAGAAATGAGGACCAATTTATGGAGCACCCTCAGGAATCATTTGCGTAGTTTAACTTTTGATCTTGCATCTTACATTCTTGCTAGTTTTTTTTTTTATTAAGTGTGAGTGCCCTGGTCTTGGTTTGAAATATTCAGTGAAACTCCAATGCTCTTTTATCTGCAAAACAAAACTTTATTCTGACCAGCCTTTCTCTTGGGCTCTTTAAATTCCAGGTTGCTTCCAGTACAAGCACAGTTGCAAGTGTTTTGAGTTGCTTGTCACATGCTCCTAGGTTACCATCATTGGACTGGAGAGCAATAATTGGGCGGTGCATGAAATATGAAGGTCTAGTTTCTCAGTTGCTTGCACCAGATTCTGCCCTTCAGAAAGGAATTCTCAGGGAGGAGTGTTTACTGTTCTTGTTAGCCCATGCAAACCAATATGAAGAGCTTCTCAGTTTCCTCGATGACCTATCTGATCTAGCCAGGTTCAAAACACTTGAGCCAAACCTGCAGTCAACTATGCTCTTGCATGTGGCAGACCTGATAAAGATATTCTCCAGTTCTAGACTTGTGAAGCTCTTTGATGACTTGGCTACCTTTTTACCTTGGTTTGCTTCTTCTGACCGGTACAACCAAGAACAGAAAATCTCTATACGGGTTTCATGTTGGAAGGGTTTACACCTTTGCTTGAATGAATCCTTTCCCGAGACGCAAGATTACGCACCTAACTTAGAATATTGCATGGAGGTTCTCTTTACTCTGTTGCCTTGGTTGTACTCTACTGATACTGCGGGATCATGCAAGGGGACTTCCGATACAGAATGGATTGAAGCAATTAGATGCCTCGGGAAGGCTCGACAAGGCTGGCTATTGAATCTTCTTCTGGTATTATTCATTTCTTCTGTGTTCCTGGTTCCACTCATCCCTAGTTGTTTCTGCCCCTGGAAATTATGCTGAAAATGCTTAGAAAGCTTTAAGTCTTATAATGATGTGATTGTTTTTCTATCCAGAAGAGATGTACAGAAGATATTATAATTTATATTATATATATCCATAGACTTAATAATGCACATGGAGTCATTATGGGTCATGATCCCCTCACATTGTGCACTCATTGATGTTTATATTTGTACCTATTCTATTACTTAAGCCATCTTCTCCTCCATATAGATTACAGATGCAAATTTCATAGAGAATAGCCACACCATCAAAATTTTGAAGAAGATTCAAGCAAAAGCCAGACTAGTTCGAATTGGTGCCATTTCATTGAATGAGCTCGGGAAATTAAAAGCTCATATGTTGAGCCTTAGAACTGAAGGTTAGTCTGCAAAGTTATTCAGTAAACAATTTTGCCATGCCTTGGTGCCATACCGATATGATTAGTTGTCAAAACGATAATAATAATTATAATAATCATCATCATCATCATCTTGCAGTTATCTGGGATGTTCTTGTAGAAGTTGCAATTACAGTGCAACACGCCGAAGGAAGTGCCAGGATTCAATGGCTTATTGAAACAGTGAAAATAAGCTGTGTTACAAGTTATCCTGCCACGGTATGAACCAAACACTTTGTCACATTAAGTATATATCTAGATATATGTGTTGCAACTGAAACTGACTTTTATGAAGATCTAGACAAATGCATAACAAGTATCCTTTATTTATAAGATAATTTAATATATTGGAGTGACTGGCTTCAGAGAAATGTGTATTTTTGACTATAAGAGTACCCTCACTTCTGTTTCATCAGCACCCTCTTCTATGCTGAAAATGGCCATAAAATCTCTATTGCACTTTATCTTCTATCATTTTGATTGTCTGAAAGGACTCACCAATCAATTTGTAGAGAAATATTAGTCTTTTAATTGCTACCTTTGTTTCTAGCGCTTTTGTTCTATTCTGGTTTGTCATAATCATCATCACTTTGTTATGAACCAAACGGAGTGGCAAAAAGGCCACCAAAAGTAAAATTAATATATCTGTGGATAATGTACCTTTTAAAAAGATGCTGTCTGATCTGTTATTAAGAATAGTGGAAGCTCCCAAAATTTAGTCAGACTGACTGGAAGTCTGGGGTACTTGAATGTTTTGTCTTCGCCTTTTGTTTGAATTGCAATTTTCCCCTCCTTTACATTGGGCAGCCAATATCTTCACAAGTCCTAGGGTTATTATTCTGATCTTCATCTAGCTAACGGTTACTTATTTTTCCACTTCTGTAATCCATAGGCTCTGCGGTTTCTTGGTCTACTATGTGGTGGCTGTTGTAAATATATGACTGTCCTGATTATTGATCGAGTCAGTGTGTTGAGTGATCTGCCCGTCGCCCTTTCGTCTCTCCTTTCAGAAACCAGCTGGGGGGCAGTAGCAGAATCTGTGGCGTCGGATTTCTGGACGTCAACGGAACGAATTTATGATTGGGTGAAACATATAGAGGTTGGTGATTATTCGGCTGGTTCACAAACTATTGATATAAGTGAGAACGATACGGCACCTTTCCTACTGCAAGTGATGCGTGAAGCATGTATTCATTTGAAACCTTACTTACCTCCGGAGAAGTTGCTTAGGCTAGCTAACATGGTTGTCCCGTGAAATCTGTATTAAAATGTCAAGTGTATGTTCGGTATGCACTAGTAGACCGAGTTGAGCAATATATATAAGANACTTACCTCCGGAGAAGTTGCTTAGACTAGCTAACATGGTTGTCCCGTGAAATCTGTATTAAAATGTCAAGTGTATGTTCACTAGTAGACAGAGTTAGGCAATATATATAAGACAAGATTTTAACTTATGTCTCTTCTTGATATTGCATAATAATGTCTTACCCACCTTACCAAATCACCAGGAAGGGTATTGAGGACATCAGAAGGTGTTCATCCCATCATGAGCCAAAAAGTTGAAGATTCTTGAAGTTGAGAAAATAGTGAATTCAAGTTCATTCTCGAAAATTGTTGATAGTTGTGTTGCAATAAGTTTGAGCTGGTCTTTGTTTGGTACCAGTGTAATTTTTACGTTTTTGGGTATTTGATAAAACCCCGCATGCACAGGCAGGACAACAAGCTTGACGGATTTGGCTTTATAGGAGTACGTGGAGGAATTCACGTTCGAGAGGGACTTTATTTGGGCTCCATTCTCTAAAACTATATATTTCTCTTTATGATTTTCAATCACACTCTTTAATAAAATATTATTAAACATAAATCAAAAAAATTCTTTATTTCTTAACCACACATTCTTCGAAATATAATCTCCCTTGATAATTTCAAGTTTTCATTGAAGAAAGTCCAATCAAGCATAAGCAGTCGTTGAGCCACGACACATAACCACGACTTTCCAATAGGTGTGTTACACAAAAACTAGAACAATACTGGACTAAATATTTAAGATCGATTACCGAAATTTCCACTTTACAAAGGCATCAAAGTTCCCATAAAAGTAAACACATGTTAAAAAATATTGTACCTATTAGTATCAACGCAGAAGCCTAAAAAATTCAAACCCTAAAACAGATTAGTTGAAGTTACTTCTATAAATCATAAGGACTCAATCCTCCATCTACCTTTCATTCTTCTCAGTACAAAATCACTCAGACCCTTAATTTCATAAAGAAAACACAAAATCGTCCAACCAAGATTTGAAGATGAAGTGAAGACAGAGAAGAAAACCCAAAGAGAGAGTTCTATAAGACGTCCAAGAAAAATCAGAATGCAAGAATGAAATAAGATTTCAGCATAAGGATCTATTTACAACCTGAAGAGCCTTTTTATTTTTAAAGAGAATATTCTATCATTTGGAGAGCATCTATAAATTTAGAGAATTAAAATTTTGAAGTACTCTAACAAGCTCTTTATATTTAACACTTAATTTTACCACTCCCACGAAATATTTATTATTTTTCTTCATATTCTATTTTAACTAGTTTTTCTTTAGATTATTTTATTGTTTTCCTACATTGAAAATTGAAACTTTTTGAATGCATTTAATTATAGAGAGGGCTCTCCAAATTTGGAGAGTCAAACCCACTCTCTAAATTAAAATGCTGATTTAAAGAGTCTCTTGGAACATGATTTTAGATGTTGACTTTTAAAATAAAGAGCATTTCATGTTTAAAGAGTCTTTTAAAGATGCTCTAATAACCACTAATAATATCAATGGCACAGTGTAACTAGCAACTCATTAGTTCATAAGGCAACTAAACAACTAAAGTAGTAGTTCTCAAATGCGATTTCATACATGTAAATGGGTCCGAGTTCTGGGTATCATCATTGAATTTATCAAGTAATAGTTTTACTGTTGGGCCAAGCCCAATTTCATCATAGCCCAAAAGAGCTGAATTGGCATCCCAGCCCAACAGATCTGCACCTACAAACATGACTCTAGACTAATCACTAAGCTCCAATAATTTGACAACAATACTTTCCAAACTCTTTTTTTCTGCATACCCATTTTCAAAAACACATTCACAAAATAAAATATTTTGTACGTAAAATCAAATTTTTTTTCCTACTTTTTAACCACACGTCTTCTAAAATAACTATTCAAAACAATTTTTTCCACAAAAGTAAGATTTTCCAACAAGGGCTAAATCTAAAATAATATCAACTCCTTGTATTGCCTATTAGCAACAAAGAAAATGTACCTGCAACATGAAATTAACCATTATCAATTTTCAACATTTTTAAACATGATTTATACTTATCTTAGTTCCCATATCAGATAGGTTGTATTGAGTGGGAATTTTTTAAAGAGATAAAGATTTTTTTTTTTGAAATTATATTTCAAATAAAATGTAGTTTCACATCAATGTGCTTAGTTCTTTTTCATGAAAAATTGAATTTTTATATAAATAAATGAATAGCAATTTGACTTTCTAATTAAAATATAGTAAAATTAGAAAGTTCATTAATTTCAAATAATAAACCTTTTCACCATAAGGCTTCTTTTATAGTCTCAATTGCAACCGCATATTCAGCTAGTTGACAAAGCTACAACATATTGTAGTTGAGATTTCCAATTGACACAAGTTCCGCACAAAGTAAACATAGTTGATTTCCTATCATTCTTATCACCTGCTCTTAAGTAATACACTTGTATTGCAGGAATTAAAACACAATCCTAATTGTGAGATCCTTTCAAATATCTCAAATAACCATTTTGAAGTAATCCAATCATTAGGTCAGGATTGACTATAGATTTGCTTAGAGTACTAATAACATTATCCACATTAGATCTAATAAACACCATAGTATATATTATTGACCCTACAACATTAGCGTAAGGAACTTTATTGTGTCTTATATCATATTCATCAATAGGATACCGATCTTTACTCAATTTCAAATAACTAGTAAGTGGTAAAGACGAATTTAGAATCATGTACAACAAATCTTGACAACACCTTTTCCACATAAGAAGTTTCAAAATTAAAATCTGTTTGGACCTCTTTGTTTACAATGTCCATTCTAAGTATCCTTCTAACATGCCCTAAATCTTTCATTCAAATTCAGCGTTCAAATATCTTTTTAAATTATTTTTTTATCAGTAAATAAAATTTTATAACGATCAAAAGTTATGAACAAATACTCCGGGCATACCCGGGCTTACAAACTTTTAAGATGCTCCCATGAGAGCAATCTAGATGCGCTGTGCTAAAGATTCATAATGATACAAAACATGAGGATACAGAGAAAACATAACTTTGTACACCTATGTCTTGATTCGTTGAACTATGATATTGGGATGTGGTCTTAGATCTTCAAAGATTTTCCTGTTTCTTGTTGTCCAGATATGATATATAGTGATTGCCAACACAACTTTCTTGGTTTTACATTGCCAAGATGTTCCATGTGCTTCCTTCTTGATCCATTTCAAAGCACTCGATATTGTAGACATGGCTCTAGTGATTTTGAGCCAATCTCTAATCTATCCCCAGATGTCCATGTTCATGCTACATTGAAAGAAAAGGTGTTGGACTGATTCGACTATAGCTTGACAAAACACGAACATGTTGTCAATCTCCATGTGTTCTAGTCGATCCTTGGTGAGGAGCTTATTTTTTGCACTAAGCCATAGGATAAAGGAATGTTTTGGAGTAATGCATGAGCTCCAAACAACCTTTGCCCAGATAGTTGGTGTACCCTTCGGTCGGAAATAATCATAAGCTTTAGCAATGCTTATATTATCACCATGGATCCATTCTGAAAATTTTTGGCATGCAGTATGAGATGATCTTTCAGTATCCTTGAAGCACTTCGCAATTGACAGTGTCTTTTTGAGTAATGGAGAATTATCTTTCTTGGATGACCATTCCCATATTGACGCCCCTCTAAAATACACATGATTTATCCACTGTACCCAAAGTGTGTCTTTCTTGGTATATATATTCCACAACGACTTTGCTAATAGTGCATTATTCCAGCATTTAATGTCTCTAAATCCCAATCCTCCTTTGCTTTTAGGGAGACAAACATTAGAGCATGCAACTGGCAATTTTTTGGAATTACAAAGGAAATTCCTACAGAGACGTATAATCCTCAAAGTGACCGTAGCTGGGATCGGAAATATAGATAACCAAAAGCATTCAACTCCTTGTAAAACTGATCTCACCAGTTCAGCCTTGTCAACATAAGATAATAAAGTTCTTATCCAGGCATGTATGCATACGGAAATTTTATCCAAGAAAGGAGCATAGTGGCTGACTTTCAATTTTCCTGCAACTAATGGAATCCCCAAATATTTGAAAGGCATAGAACCTTTCAGCATGTTCACTAACTCTTAGATGTCATCCAAGTATTGGAAATGAATTCCAATAGTGAATATGTTGGATTTATATGCATTCATTCGAAGTCCCGAACAATCTCCAAAATTGGTCAAACAATCTATCATTATGCGCATAGATATAATGTCACTTCTAGCAAACAACATCAAATCATCCGCGAAAGCCAAATGTGTGATTTTTAAGAGCCCACACTTTGTGTTCCCTAGTTTCTCATTAACGGGACTCGAATGATTCGAATTAAAAGGTGGCTCTTTGCTGGCTAATATTGGCTGAGAAACAATTTGATATTTTGATTACAGATTATCTGGTGGTTGCTGATTTTCAGATTGCTCATTAATTGATTTGGCTGGCTGTAAGTTGGTAGGACACTCAGGAAACTCGGGAAATATATCAACCACCATCTCAATCATCCTATCTTCATCTAAAGACTCTCCCTAAAGAGAAGATGGTTCAACAAAGAACTTATTTTCAGCAAAGAATAAGGATCAACATGAAGAACAACTCAAGATAGTGTTGGAGACACTACAAAGGGAGAAATTGTATGCTAAATTTAAGAAATGTAAATTTTGGCTTGATCGTATAGTTTTCCTTAGCCAGGTAGTTCCAGCACAAGGAATTGGAGGAGACCCTACTAAAGTTGAAGCGGTAACCAACTAGTCTAGACCAACGAATGTAGGTAGGTGAAGTTCGTAATTTTTTGGGACCAGCCGATTATTATCGGAGGTTCATTGAGGAATTCTCCAAAATAGCTGGGCCAATGACCCAACTAATGAGGAAGGGCGTAAAATTTCAATAGACTGAGAAGTGTGAGGAGAGTTTTCAAGAACTAAAACAGAAATTGATTTCAGCTCCAGTTTTAGCTATACCATTCAGATGGATTCGTTATATACAATGATGCATCCAAATAGGGTTTGAGATGTGTACTGATGCAGTTTGGAAAGGTGAACCCATACGCCTCAAGACAATTAAAGAAACATGAGTAAAATTACCCTACGCATGATCTAGAGTTGGCGGCAGTAGTTCATGCTCTAAGAATATTGCGTCACTACCTTTATGGGGGGAAATTGCAATATTTATACTGATCATAAGAGCTTGAAATGTTTTTTTCACTCAAAATGATTTGAATATGAGGTAGAGAAGGTGGTTAGAGTTAGTTAAGAATTATGACTACACTATTCATTACCATCCCGACAAGGCTAATGTAGTTGCAAATGCTCTTAGTAGGAAGACAATGGGACAACTAGCAGTTTTACTCTCAACTTAAGTGTAGTTGATTAAGGAGTTCGATAAATTGAATTTAGAAGTTGTCATTCCGCCAGCTCGAGTTATTGCAAGGATTACAACACTAAAGATTCAACCTACTCTTAGGGATCGAATCAAGAATGCTCAAGATAATGACCCATTTTGAGAAAAATCAAGGTGGAAGTTGGTACAAGTAAAAGAAAAGGTTTTGCAATAGCAGATGACAATGCTTTTATATTCGAGAGAAGGTTATGTGTACCGAAAGATGAAGGGATAAGAAATGAGATATTGGAGCTACACATCCTGGGGGTACTAAAATGTATCGAGACCTTCACGATATATTTTGGTGAAGGAATATGAAAAGAGGGATTGGTCTTTTTGTTAAGAAGTGCATAGTATGTCAGCAAGTTAAAACAGAACATCAAAGGTCATTAGGGCCATTAAATTCATTAGAAATTTCAGAGTGGAAATGGAAGCAACTAGCCATGGATTTTGTTGTAGGTTTTCTGAAGTCAATGAAAGGACAAGATGCCATCTGGGTAATTGTAGATCTATTGACAAAGTCAGCTCATTTTCTTCCAATAAGAATGAACTGCAATTTGGATCAATTTGCCCAATTATATGTTAAGGAAATTATTAGACTGCATGAAGTTCCAACATCTATCGTGTCAGATCGAGATCCAAGATTTACTTCCAAATTTTGGAAAAGCATGCAAGGAGCTATGGGAACAA
>CAIGRQ010137362.1:0-14085 GCA_903798375.1 Fraxinus sp. D2006-0159
CTACTATAAGAATATCAATTGAAACATGAAAAAGCATATAGAAGAGGAAAATATAATTCATTCCGAACTATTTGATGCACATTCTTCTAATAATGTGTTTGAAATAAAATTACTTTTTAATTTTTTGGATGAGAGAAATATTAATATTTTTTCTAAGCAAGAGCAATTTAAAATTTTCATAACTGAAATAATTTGAGCCCCATTTTTCCATTAAAAATGTGTGGTTAGAAAATAAGGAAAAATTTTGAATTTGTGTATAATAATTTGAGCTCTTTATCATTTTTTTTTTCGTCTCTTTTTCCCCTCCTTGAGCCTTTTTTCCCCTCACTTTCCAGCAATGGTCTATATGCCTTTACCATTTGTCCTCGTCAAATAGGGAACATCTTACTCGAATTGAAAATTTCATTTCCTTGAAATATAAAAAATGAATTAATATATATTAAGTGTTGTGTTGTACCAATTTTAACACCGCATAAATCATGGACAACTATTGTTGAGTAACAAAGTACGACAATACGAATATCAATTGAAAACGCATTCCAACAATGTCTAATGCTACATGGTAAAAAGAACAAAAAGATTATAGGAAAACATTTCTCAACCAACAGATTATACATTTTATTGCAAAGCTGAGGTAATCCGTCAAAATCAACAAAGATTCATTAGACAGGGAGGCGCCTGCATTTCCCAATCAACGTGGGAGGAAAAAAATGAAACCATCCAATATGAACAAAAGATGGACCATTATCAAAAAACGAGAAAAATTTTAGTTCAGCAGCAGTGCATACAAGAGCTGCCCACAGAAATAATTATTCAAATGCGATTTATAATCTACTCGACCAGCTCTACATTTTCCGCTCTGGTAGGAAACCAGTCATGACAAAGAAAAACTCTACTTAAGCATTGAGGGCAAGAACACCAGGTAAGGGTTTCCCCTCAAGAAGCTCCAAGCTGGCACCACCTCCAGTGGAAATATGGCTCATCTTGTCGGCCAGCCCAACCTTTTCAACAGCCGCAACAGAGTCACCGCCTCCGATGATTGTTGTGGCTCCCTTTCCACTAAGCTCTGCCAATTTCTTAGCTATAGCCTGGAAAAGAATAAACTATTCATGCACTTGATTTCAAATATCCAAGTAAAACACTACAAAAAAAAAAAAAGAATTGATCTACAGTTATGAGTTATCTTATTATCTACTATACCTCTGTTCCTGTGGCAAACTTGTCAAATTCAAAAACACCCATGGGTCCATTCCAGATGACTGTTTTAGTAGTATCTAGAGCTTCCCCAAACGACTTGATAGTTTCAGGTCCAATATCTAATCCCATCCAGCCATCAGGAATTCCAGATGCTGGAACAACCTGCAGAGATGTTAAAGCAACACTTCAGTAACTACTGTAAAGAACTCGAGGCAAAAATCAGCTTGTTGGGGGCTGCAATCATTCCCATCTTTCTCCATATAAATACATAGCACCAGACCAAAGTAAGTAATTTATCTCATTAGCTAGCCACTAAGTTATTTCAGAACTATAGCAAGTGAAATTTAAGCTATTTAAAAAGCATGGACCAAGTCAATATTACAAGGCTCCTCTAGAGCTCAAAAACAGTATCAAAATACCGATGAGTGGAAATACCTACCTTGCTGTTTGCATCAGCGGCAAATTTGTCAGCAACAACAATGTCAGAAGGTAGCAAGAGAGACACCCCCTTAGTCTTGGCCTTCTCCATGAGTGATGTAGCAAGACGAAGCTTGTCCTCCTCCACAAGTGAAGATCCCACGGCATGCCCTTGGGCTTTATAGAAAGTAAAGATCATTCCTCCACCGAGAATGAGGATGTCAACCTTCTCTAACAATGACTCAATCACACCTATTTTAGAGGATACCTTTGCGCCACCAACAATTGCAGCAAATGGCTTCTTTGGATTTGCCACAGCCCCAACTAAGTAGTCAAGCTCCTGAGATTCAAGAAAAATGCAATCCAATCACACAAGTATGAAATGCAACAACCATAATGCAATAAAGAAAAGGTCAGTGATGCAATAAGTGCCAACCAGAGTTAGTCATTTTAACAACACTTGACAAGTCATATAATTCTGAAGTCTATGAACAAATAAAGGTACTTTGCAGTTCAAAACACCGACTTCATGCACAGTAAAACATTCAAAGGAGCAGTCTTTCGACCAGATACATAATACATATAAAGTATCCGCTAACCTTCTGCATAAGGAATCCAGCAACAGAAGGTTTCAAATACTTGGCCACTCCCTCAGTGGAAGCATGAGCCCTATGTGCAGTTCCAAATGCATCATTAACATACAAGTCTGCGAGGGATGCGAGCTTCTTCGCAAACTCAGGATCATTCTTCTCTTCTTCTTTGTAGAACCTAACATTCTCCAGAAGCAGAACACCACCTTCTGGGATTTCAGCCACCAACTTCTCTACTTCTTCGCCAATACAATCATTCGCCATCTTGACCTATTGATTCCCCAGAAACCAGATAAGTAAAGAATCTCCATCTACCAAGAAACTGGCGGCAATTACAAGAAACATTACTATACATGAAAGTCAACTTGTTAACGAACCTCAACTCCAAGCAATTCAGAGAGTCTAGGCACGAGAGGCTTCAAACTGTATTTTGGTGTGACACCTTTTGGACGTCCCTGAAATCCAAATTTTTTGGACAACACACACCTCCTTATCAACTACTATAAAACTAATTAATGAAACATGGGCCCAAATAACAACAAACTGTGGCAAACAAAAAGACCGGAGCTTGCAATGGCATGAAAAAAATAATAATAATAATGATAAGTCATAAAGCACAATTGGCCAAAACTCAGGCAAACGGACAACCGAGATAATTTCTACTTAATCCAGTAAGGACCATCAATTTTCTCACAGGAAAAATTCGTTTGCATCGGAAAACAAACTATTAACCACTCAAGCAAAGCATGGAGTGAAACAGACATCAGAAGTTTGCAAAATTCTTAATAATTGTACTTCTTTAATATAATAAGCAGCATCAAACATACAACAAACCTATGATAAATAACCACGCATTATAGCAAAGATCCCAATCAATTACTCAATCAATCTATAGGAAAGACTTAAAAAACAAAGAGCACATTAAAACCCAAACCATGCATTAACGTATTGTAAGTTATAGCAATGCATTTTCAATCTGATAAAGTGGTAGAAGCAAAATATTAATAATTTTACCACCTTTCATATCCAAGTCGATCAATTTGTTAATTAATTGAACAACTCGTTTTAATCTATTTGATAGAATTTTACTGTTAATAGAACACATACAAGGTGAGAAGAGAGGATGACTTTAGCGCCATAACTAATCAAGTAGTTGATTGTTGGTACGGCGGCTCTGATTCTGGTATCATCTGTGATGTTACAGTTATCATCCAACGGCACGTTGAGGTCCACTCTCACGAACACTCTCTTGCCCTTCAGATCGGATTCGTTTAGAGATCCCACGCTCTTCTTTGCCGCCATTTCCGCAATTAAACGCAAACTTCCCTAAACCAAAACAAATCAAAATCAGACGGAATCGCAAATATACATATACATATGTAAATGTATATATTAGAGAGAGGCAGAGAGCTTACGACGATGATGGAGAAATCGAGGTGAGTGGTCAAAATGTGAAGTTTGTGTTGATGAAAAGTAATCACGGGAATTGAAGTGCTAAAGGATCCAGAAGTTTTAGAAAAATTGGGAGTTAATTGTCCCAACGGTCATTGAACTTACATGTATATATTCCATTGTTCATTAAAATTTAATATATTGAATTTTGATTATTAAATTTATCAAAATATTGAACATTACTCACTAGTATAATCAAGGGGCGGATGCAGACTTTAAAGTTAGGGGGCGAAATCGAAGTTGCAAAGAAATTGGGAGAAATTTTACAATCGAAAATTTATGTCCAAAAAAAAAAATACCTCATGCAATTTTGCATCCGAAAATTTACATGGGATATGACGTTTTCGGATGTAAAATTTCGAAAAATTTTGATGTCATATTCCATATAAAATTTTCTGATAAAATGATGAAAATTACATTGAGAAATTTGTATCGCAAAAATAATAAATGTTAATGAAATAATTGAATTTTTTTTTAATACGAGTTAGACGTCTTTCTTTAAAACTCACGTTTAACGTATTTTCAAGTATTTTCGATATCTGTTTGANTTTGAGATAACATAAGCAATTTATAGATTCGATTAGCCTACGGTCGTTGCAGAATTTTTAAAATTAGCATATTATTGAAATTTAAATTTATTGTGATTTTGCTCATGTTTGGTGGAGATTAAAATCAAATTTTTAGTAAGTTTTGATAAAAGTTAAAATAGTTATGGACTTCATGAAATATATTATTAAAATTAATTATTAACTTTGATTTAGATTAAAATTTAGATTTTAATTGATAGCAAACATGATTTTATAAAATAAAAATCAAAAGTTAGGGCACGTGCCCCCCAGGACCCCCTGGTTCCGCCAGTGAGTATAATAGCAATTTCAAACCTTTAATAAAATTAGTGATATGGCTAATGAAACGTCGCGTAACGTCCCATTCTGCCTTTAACAAATTATAATGTTTTTTATTGTTTACTGAACTTTGAAAAACGCTTTTGATTATTAAATTTTAAAAAACGTCTTCGATTGTTCGTTGAACTTTGAGATAGTCGAATTTTGGTCACTAAACTTATAAAAATAATGTCGGTTCATTAAAAAATGTGTATTACAAGTGCACATGTCGTGTAAAAGTAATAAAGTGGATAAACGAGTTCACGTTATTGATTTACTTAAATTTAATTTTAAAATATTTTTGTAGAATTTTAAGCCATTTTCATCATTTAAAAAATTCAAATTTATTCAGCATTTTGTTGTTAGAATTAAATTAAAATAAAATTTGGATTTTGCAGCGAAACACACATTAAATTTAATTAAATGAATTTTGCAACAAAATCGACAATAGATTTAATTAAATTTAGATTTTTGTAATAAAATACACTATAAATTTAATTAAATGAATTTTGTAATGAAATACACAATAAATTTTATTAAAATTTGAATTTTGTAACGAAACACAATCTATTTAATTAAAGAAAATTTCTGCTTGTATAAAAATTTATTTGCCAGAAATTGCACAGATACTCACATGTGAGTGGACCCCTTGTGAATTAAATATTGTCCAAAAAAATGTGGGGTCATCCCCATATGTGTATTCTGTAAGATTTCTGGCAAAAAAAAAAAATCTGTATGCAAATCTTTGTCATTTTTTTATTTAAATATGAGGATATATTTGTCATTTCACATCTTTTATTGAGAAATTGGATAGAAATGATGGTTAGCGTAATCAAATGTCTAATTAATGGTGAAAATGTCAAAAAAAAATAAAAGATATAGACTTTTTTTTGTAATAACGGTGAAAGATATGGACATTATGTACTAATTATCATTTTAATAATTTATTTGTGACTTATTTGCTCTTTTTTAAAAAAAATTAGGATTATGATTGCAATTAGTTTTATTTCTTTTTGTTATTCACATGTAGGGGTATATTCGTCATTTCATAATTTTTAATTGAGAAAATATGTGAAAATGACATTTTGCTCATTGAAAGGTGAAAATAAGAATGAAAATGTTAAAAAAAGAAAGGTAAATACGTTTTTCATAATAACAATAAAAAGTGAGGACGTTATGTGCTAATTACAATATCATCTTTGTGCTTTTTTTGTTTATTTATATATGTAGATATTAAAATATATGATCGATAATACAATTTTTGTTTGATGGTGTTTGAAAAAATTTGATTTTTATATAACTTTTTGATAAATTAAAAAAAAAAATGTTCAAATTCAGTGAGCTGACAAGCTCTAAGGTTGCTCGCTGCTTATACGTGGTTTGACACGTCTAAAATTGTAAGTCGTGTATGGCCTAAATAACTTCTTTGGGCAGGTCTTATTATTGATTTTGTTGGATGGTAGGGGTGGACAAAATGTCCAGATCAAATCAAATCAAGTGGTTCGATTTAGTTTTGAACTGAGAACCATTTGATTTTTGTTCTGGTTCGGTTATAGTTCAAGAATCACAACCAGAATCAGAACCAAACTTGGAGGTACTCTAATTTTATATTCATTGAAGATATCTCATTAATTGAATACAAAATTTTAATCGAGTTGGGGTCATTAGAGACAGACAGCTCATTAATTGCTTGCACCCTAATTTTGTATTCAGTTGAATCATTTATCTTCACTCATTTTCAATTTAAAAAACATCGCGGCTTGCTGGTATTGCATTTCATCCGGTCAGTAGTTTGTCATTTAATATCGAAAAATGAAATTGATCGGCTACTTAAAAAGTTTTTAAACAATTTTTTTACCTTGATTGTTTGATGAGTTATTTGTGTTTTTTACAAATAGAGGAAACCCTAATAAACATTCATGAAGTATTAAGCTCATGTTTGGTAGACATTAAAATTTTCATTTTCATTCTTCTACTCATTTTCAAATACACATTATTCAATAAAATAATATTTTTCATCACATCAATAATGTTTCCTTCTTTTTCAACCACACATTCTCCATCAATATACTGTTTCAAAAATACATTCTTCCAAAATAATGTGGCTCAAACACATCCTAAAACGGTTAATGCTGCCTATAAAAGTGGACTGTAAAAATTTTGATAATTAATTCTTTATTGTAGGGGTGTGCCTTCAAAACTGCTACAATTAATTTAGTGAATCATTACGATTACTTATTAAATATTTTTTTTGTACGAGAACGAAAACTAATTTGTGTATTCAAATTATAAATATGTTTTGTTTGTTAGTTATAATTTTTTTGATCTCGATGATTGAAATTTGAACTTCCTGAATGTTGATAATTATTTTTTTATTTAGGTATATATTACTAACTTATACGATGTAAATATGAAAATTTAAGAAATGAAACTAGAACCAAACCAAATCAAAATCGAACGATTCGGTTTGGTTTCATATATTTAAAAAAACAATTTGGTTCCATTATCAGAAAGATCATTACGGTCTCTTGGAATCAGAACCAAATAAAACCATGTCCACCCCCATTTGATGGTGTTTAAGACAATTTGATTTCTAAATTTTTGAAAGGACACAAAAAACGTTCTCAAGGTCGGTGTGTGCTAACAAACTCTATGGTTTGTCCCATACAGCAAAACTCCGAAAAAAGAGTGTTCGATAAATTAATAATCTTGTTTAAATAATAAAATTCTTCGATCCCGACTTGGACTAGAGTACTAAATTAATAACTCTCCTGAATGCATAGATAATAAATTTTTTTGAGATCCTTTAAAGCCTAACTAATATCTAAAATAATAACTACTCAAATTCATAAAAGTTCATGCTAATAAAAATTAATAAATTTTTAATTTGACAATATGTTTTTCAATTCTCCTCTTTTTCAAAAAGAAAATATTTAGTGTACATAACTATTTACATAATGATGATGTGTCAAAATGTAAGTGAAAAAGTTATTTGATCGATGAGATTTTGATTCAATTAAATCTTGTGGTAAACCACTATATAATTTATTCTGTATATGTAGCACAATCGTTTTCAAAATATGTATCTAAGGTCTTTTGCTTTTTCTTTACCCCCAAACCAAACTCAATTCCATCCCTAAATCTTTGCAATGCGAATACTATGTTTGGCATTTTTATTTTTCATTTTATACAAAGTAATTATTTAAGGTTACAATTGGTTAAAATACCTCTTTTGAAGAAGCAATTGGTAAAACCCAACCATAATCTGGATCATCATTGATGTATTGAGTATTTTTCACTACTCAATGATAGGAGATTATATCAACGCGTCATTTTCACTACTTAAAAGGTGCTCAACATTCATCACATTTTTATAGCGTAGACCAAAAATAGTGTCACGCAATCCATTGATTCTTTCATCTTCACCAAACTTTTGATTTAACGTTAATATCTTCACATGACCAAATCGTGTGGTACTGAAAATAATTTACAATAGTTGTTTTCACGCCATTGTTCTAATACTCTACAAATTAATAAATATTCACTTATTGATAAATTAATTAAATTATTTATCTATCGATATATTAATAATTTATCTAAAATAATATTTTTTTTTCTAATATTATTGTTTTTATAGTGATTTTACTGAGATTTGACAAGACATGAAATTTTAGGTTGTGAATGACATTTGAATTAATAATGTTTAGACAACTCTTATGAGTTTTGACAATTCAAGTTTAATGAATTTTCATGGATTTTATAGAATTTAAGGACATGTTTGGGCCGGATTAAAATTTGATTTTAATCTAAATTAAAGTCAAACAATCAATGTTAACCACATTTTTTATGGGTCCCACATCTTTTCAACCACACATTTCAAAAGTTTATATCACAATTCACTAAAAATTTAATTTAATCCCCACCAAATAGAATTTAGTTGAATTCATGAGGTTTTAACACTATTCTATATTATATATTTTATTTGGTTGGCAGTATTTTAATGGATTTCTTATGATTTGCAATAGAAATATATAACTTTTTAACAGATCATCTAAAAAAATTTACCCACTTCGTCTAATTTATATAGGTTGATTATTTTATTTTTAACACGGATTAAAAAATCTTATTTAATGTTATTGAAAAATAATTTTTTCTAAAAATTTTCAAGTTTACCCTTAGTTAATGATCAACAATTAATAGTAAATTATTGTTGAAAGTAGTAAAAAAATAAGGAATTATTAATAAAAGAACAAAACAAAAACATTCTTAATTTAAAAAAAAAAAAGACTATATAATTGAGACGAAAAAATAAGGAAATCTGTCTATATAAATGGGGCGGAGGAAGTACATCATTACTGAAAATAAAATACATAACTTTGTCCTTGAAAGAATTATCAATCTACAAAATCAAGCGAATAATAAAAAAAAAAAAAAGAGAGAGAGAAAGAAATACAACAAATTAAAAATTAGTTCAATATTATTTTCATTAGCGTTGAGAATACTATTATGCTTGTGTTTGACACCCATTTTGGAGAAAAAATAAATTATGAAATAGTTATTGATAGAAGAATGTGTGGTTAAAAAGTAAGAAAAATTTTTGGGTTTATGTGTAATATTATTTTATTTGGAGAATGTGTGGTTAAAAATGAGTACTGTAGAAAAATGAGAATGAAAATGAGATTAAAAATAGGGGTCAAACAGAAACTTGTCTTAAATTACGAATTTCAATGCTTTATTTATTAAATTATCGATATTGATATTGATATATATGCTTGTATTTGACACCCATTTTGGGAAAAGAATAAATTCTGAAATAGTGATTGATAGAAGAATGTGTGGTTAAAATATAAGGAGAATTTTTGAATTTTTTTGTAATATTATTTTATTGATATAATGTGTGGTTAAAATGAAAAAAGAGAAAAAAAAATGAAAAATAGAATGAATGTCAAACAGGGTCAATATATTAAAGGATCATGCTTCTTGTACATTGGGGGATCCATTAAGGTGTTCATAATGGACACCTTGCACTCCCGCACTCCATCCAACAGGGGGGTGCAAGGTGTCCATTATTGACATCTTGATGAATCCCCCAATGTACACACATCTTTATCCTATATAAAATATTTTATGATTAAAATTTTAAAAACATGCTTTAAGCCAGGGATTTGCTCCTGGCCCCCCAGGATTGGCCCTGGCCATACAGTAGATCTCAACATGTTTAGTTGGTGAACAGAGCCTCTATTTGGCCCATTTTTCAATATTCATTCTCCCCCAACTCATTTCCAAATGCACATCTCACAAATTTTAATCAAAATCTATTAAAAATATGATTTTCGCAAAATCAAACATTGACTAAATATCTAACAATAAGAGTCGGTAATAACCACGAAAGAAGTGTAACAGGTCATGCAACCAACAGTCACTTGATTCAGACCCTTGAAAGTCCCGGGCCACACACTGTAGAGATATGGGGCCTCGGAAATTAGGGACCTCCGTGCTTATGGGTGGCTTTCCACTTGTATTGAGGGGCAGAGACAAGTGGGAAGCCCCATAGCCTCAGTGTACTTGGTCAACTGTTCACAGTTGTTCAGTTAATCCTAGTGACCGAACGACACGTCAGCTCGCAAAAACGAGCCGAGCACATGAGCCGCTCGGGCTCGTAAAAAATGAGCCCGAGCACGAGCCGAGCGGCTCGACGAGCAGCTCGTTTAGGTGAGCCCACAAGCCGAGCTCATGGGCTCGCCTATTTTTGCGAGCCACCAGCCTCTCGGCTCGTGGCTCGTATAATTTACAAAAAAAAAAAAAAAAAAAAAATTTAAAGGCGAAATATTTCAGGTTTAGTAATGTAAAAAAAAATAAAAAATAATACGAGCAGGCTAGGCCCATTGCCACCACTAGTTAGTCCAACTCTTGCCTGGACTGATTGTGAGTTGGACTGAACGGGGCTTACACCTCTGTGATGTATACTTTTTACCCCGTAGAATTATGTACGGTGTAACACTATCAATCTCCGAAAAAGAACTTTACCGATTTCACCGATTTCAGTATTCGCCAAAATGCAACAATTTGCTCTGAAGAGAGAACGCCTAAGAAAAGTCTGGATATTAAGTTTATATAAATGAAGACACAATTCCAGAAAAACAACAAACAAAAAATAAGATTACGAGAGACATCTCTTCCTCAATTTTCATTATTTGTTCTCATCGTTTCAACATGAAAAGGCTGATCGAGACACTAAATCAACAGTGAAGTGAAACATTCTCGTATACTAAACTTTTCTAGTTTACGGACCAGAAGTGGAACATCAAAATAGATTTCAGGTTAATAAAATGAATTAGAACGTTGTCTATAAACCTTACACAGCAACTGGAACAGCTTCATCAAGGGCAAGGACACCAGGGAGCTCTTTGCCTTCCAAGAGCTCCAAACTGGCACCACCACCAGTCGATATGTGGCTCATCACATCGGCAACTCCAACTTTCTCTACAGCTGCAACGGAATCTCCACCTCCAATAATAGTTGTCACTCCCTTCCCACTGAGTTCGGCTAGCTTCTTAGCAACAGCCTGCAGCCAAAATCGCATTCTCAACCATTGTCTACTTTTTGCCCTATGCTTCTAGATTTAGGAATGAAAAGAAGGATGATATGGCAAGATTCGTGAACTGTACTGGATACAGTTTGGACGCTCCATCTACACCTCAGTCTTCCAAAACAAATGAATTGCTGACTTGTATGACGTAAATGATCATGTTGCTTAAAATGCCTATTTGTGATTCATTGGCAAAAAATAAAAGCTTAATACTTCTAACTACTAAAATACAATTACAAAGAAGGTTTTTCAGAAAAATCAGCATTTCAGGGACAACACGGATGACAAAATGAAATTGACCTAGATTTGCCGAACATAATATTTACGTAAACGGGTATCTTGAAAAGATGAAATAGTATTATTCTATACCTCTGTGCCAACAGCAAACTTATCAAATTCAAACACTCCCATTGGTCCGTTCCAAATAACAGTCTTTGTTGTTTCCAAGGCATCATTAAATGTCTTGATAGAATCTGGTCCAATATCCAATCCCATCCAGCCATCTGGGATACCAGATGCTGGCACAATCTGCAATAACCAACAAACATTTTAGCCTTCAAGTGTTAGCTTTCCATTAGAAAATCAGGAGGCCGAGAATTCTATTAAAGAATAGTTCGATAAAATATTGCTTGAGACCATTAAATTTCAACTTCCCAATGAAGGGGTGGAAAAAATCAACTTAAAACATTGGCAGCAAGATCGAGCACTAGACCTTGCTATCTGCATCAGGAGCAAACTTGTCTGCCACGACCACGTCTGAAGGTAACAAGAGACTAACTCCTCTGGCCTTAGCCTTCGCAATAAGGGATGTTGCAAGATCCAGCTTGTCTTCTTCCACAAGGGACGACCCAACTGAAAGACCTTGTGCCTTGTAAAATGTGAAGATCATTCCTCCACCCAAAAGCAAGATATCACACTTCTCCAAAAGTGATTCAATCACTCCGATCTTAGAGGACACCTTTGAACCACCAACAATTGCTGCAAATGGCCTTTTCGGAGTAGAAATCGCTCCTACAAGATAGTCCAGCTCCTAAAACAGCAAAATTAAAACTTCTTCAATTTGTAAAATGGTATTATGGTAGACCCGATAAACTATTGTTCAGTCATTGGCATAAATCAGGAGTAGAATAATCAAGAAAATCTAACCTTTTGTAAAAGGAAACCAGCAACTGAGGGCTTCAAGAATTTTGTAACTCCCTCGGTAGAGGCATGTGCTCTGTGTGCAGTACCAAATGCATCGTTCACATATATATCAGCCAATGATGCGAGTTTCTTTGCAAACTCAGGGTCATTCTTTTCTTCCTCTTTGTAAAACCTAACATTCTCAAGGAGAAGAACGCCACCATCAGGGAGTGAAGCCACCAACTTTTCGACCTCCGGACCAATGCAGTCATCAGCCTTCACAACCTATTCATTATACATCAAGGGGTAAAAGTTAAAACAGAATCCATTACTTTTGGTAGCCTTTGTAACGCCTCATATATTACTCTATTATATTCTGACACCCTTCATACTGTTTTTCCTTTATGGCACAACTTCTACCTCGAATTTTGACAAAGACATACCGAGACACCAAGCAGTTGAGATAGCCTGGGAACAAGGGGTGCAAGGCTGAATTTTGGAGTGACACCTTTTGGTCGTCCCTGAAAAGCCAGAAAAGAACTAAGAGTTGACTGTGAAATCATACTCGAGCCAAGATATGCTGGCAAAAATATTAAAAAGACAAGCAAAAACGGTGATACCTGACTGTAACTAGAAAATCAACGAAGTTGGAAAATGGAATTTGAAAGAATTAACCACCATCATAGATTCATACACAGGAAACATTACCAAACATTACAAATTACTTATTAGGAGATTTAATGCTGTACTATTCCAAGAATAATGTCCCAATTACGAACTTTGCATAAATATATATAACAAACATTACATATTACTTATTAGGAGATTTAATGGTGTACTATTCCCAGAATAATGTCCCAATTGGGAACTTTGCATAAATATATATAAAATTTTACAAAACCAGTCATAATTCACTAATTTGATGCCAGAT
Source organism: Fraxinus sp. D2006-0159 (assembly GCA_903798375.1). Classification (NCBI taxonomy): domain Eukaryota; kingdom Viridiplantae; phylum Streptophyta; class Magnoliopsida; order Lamiales; family Oleaceae; genus Fraxinus; species Fraxinus sp. D2006-0159. The sequence continues at coordinate 13,183 of CAIGRQ010137362.1, forward strand.
CGAAATCCAAACCGAACTTGATCACAGGCAACAGAATCAGAGCGAAGTTAACAAGTTCAGTCCTATCAGATCATTAGTCAAACAGTAAAGACCCAGATAGGAGAATGCATCGAAATGCAGAAATCCTTGGAAAAATTTAACCAGAAACAGTAATAATAACAACTATAAGTCATAATCTGAATCAAATTATGAAATTTTGACTTACCAAATGGCTTGAAAGAATAACTTTAGCACCGTTGCTAATCAAGTGCTTAATGGTGGGAACAGCAGCTCTAATCCTAGTATCATCAGTAATGTTCTGATTATCATCAAGTGGGACATTCAAATCAGCTCTAACAAACACTTTTTTACCCTTGAGGTCGGCAGCTGTGAGGTCTCCGACACTCTTCTTAGCCATGGAGGCTACGCCCCTCACGGGCTTGGCAGAAGAGCTCTTAAAAGATCGAAGCTTGGTGACGACATGGTGGGCGAGAAGTGGGTCAGCAGCGGCTCCAGCGAAACCCAGGCCGCGAAGAGGGGTCTTTAGTAGGAAGCGAGTGGTGGAGGTGGCGGCCCTAGTGGCGGTTGATGAGATCTTTGGGATGGCACAGAAGGCTGGTGATGCTGCTGTTGAAGCCATTTTTGCTCACAGCGTCTCTCTCTGTCTCTTTATTCTGTTGTGTGGAGTTGTAGAGAGAGAAAGAGCGGGTGATAGGAGATTGGGGTGGGGTTAGGGGAGTATTCGTGGACGTGGAGAATGAGGTGGAGAATTGGGTATAACGGGATTTCTCTTATCGTTGAGTTGAGGTTGTAGATCTTCGATGATTTTGAAGCTCACTGTAAACATCATGGATGATTGGATGTTTTTTGGCTGCTTTCTATTTGTGTTTCTTTCTTTCTAAACCACTGTGACTCCGTTTGATA